>BLSH010155516.1:21284-34993 GCA_018402905.1 Glandirana rugosa
CACTAGTTTATGGAGGTTTCCTATCGAGACAAAAGGGGTGAGTAGACAATAACGATGTCAAATAGTAGGTGGTTTCGAAACATCTCTAAAAAATCCACTGAAACGCCTAGACGACAGTAAAAATACGGAATCGAAATTTCCTTAACAATATGAACCCCTGAAATTATATGTTTTTACTGTTATTCGTCCACATCCATTTTTGGTTCTGCTGCAACAGAATAATTGGTGAAGGAATGGCCCGGTAAAGACTGTGAGGAGAGGATGTACATTTTTAGTAGTAGAAAAACGATCTTTTTATGAGTCTTGGGGGTTTGTAATATATACACATATATAATGTTTGGGGGTTCTGAGTATTTTTCTAGCAAAAAGATGATGATTTTTACATGTAGGAGAGGAGTGTCAGAAATGGCCCGGTAAGGAAGTGGTTAATAAGACAACGTCGTCTTGGTTTTTACCTACACCTGCTTATTGTCATTTTTGTATATTAAAGTCCCCAAGTATAACAATTCCTTTAAAGCTAAGGCATAAAAATGACAGCAGATCCGCAAAGTCACCTAAAAAATCTCTACAAAGCTTTGGTGGATGATAAACTGTAGCAATAACAGATGAGTGGGGAAAACAGAGCTATCCTTTGGAGGTATTTGATCACCTTTGCGGTTTTTATTTTTTTTGCTATAAACAAAAAAAGACCAACAAATTTAAAAAATATATATAAATTCATTTTTTTACTTATCGCTATAATAAATATCCAAAAAAACAAAACACATTTCTTAATCAGTTTAGGCCGATATATATTCTTCTACATATTTTTGGTAAAAAAAAAAAATAAGCGTATATTGATTGGTTTGTGCAAAAGTTATCACGTCTACAAACTATGGGATAGATTTAGGGACAATATTTATTTATTTTTTTACTGGTAATGGCGACGATCTGCAATTTTTAGCGGGGCTGCGACATTGCGGTGGACAAATTTGACCCCAAATGACACTTTTTGGGGAACAATGACATTATTACATTGATCGGTGCTATAAAAATGCAGTGATAAATGTATAAATGATACTGGCAGGGAAGAGGTTAACACTAGGGGGCGATCAAGGGGGTTTACTATGTTCCCTAGGTGTGTTCTAACTGTAGGGGGGATGGGCTGCCAGGGACAGAGCAGAGATCACTGTTACCGATTACTGGGAACAGCCGATCCCAGACTTGTCCCCTGTCAGAACGGGGATTTGCCTTGTTTACATAGACAGATCCCTGTTCTGCCTTTGTACAAGGTGATCGCTGGTTGCCAGCAGACATCGAGTCCGCATGACCCGCAGGCACACTCCCGCGGCGCGTGTGCGCCCCCTCTCACTCGTGCAAGGACCGCCTGCAGCTATGCCAATTTGTGCAGGAGAGCCGATGGTGGCTGGTCGGCAAGTGGTAAAAACTTCTCATGTGATTATTTATGAAGGAATCCTCACTTTACAGCATGTTTGATAAGTGCATAAAATGTTTACACAGTACTGTATTCATACACTATATACAATAGTGTACACACTATATATATAGTAGATATATATATATATATTGCATATACACACATTTTTTATAGTAGAAGTTACATTATTTTCCTTACAATAATATGGAATTGAATAATAATCAGACAGATGAAGTAACTCTTGATGTCTTTACAGGTAAACAAGATGTCCAATGTCAGCAGTGAAATTGAACCAGCCATGTATTACAGACCTGAGTTCATGTTCTCAATCCTGATTTTATCTCTCACTGCTCTGGTGGGTGTCCCCGGCAATGCTCTGGTGCTTTGGGTTACCGGAGTGAAGATGGAGAGGACCGTGACCACTGTTTGGTTTGGGAACCTTGCTCTGGCCGATATCATCTGCTGCTTGTGTCTTCCATTGATTGTAGTGCAGTCCTTCTACCGAGAATGGCTGTATGGTTATGCCCTCTGCAAGATTTTACCCTTCATCCTCTACCTCAACATGTTTACCAGTGTCTTCACCCTGGTGGCTATCAGCGTTGACCGATGGATTCTGGTTGTCTATCCTGTGTGGGCCCGAAATCACAGAAGAATCAAAATAGCGTGGATGATATGCTTGGCTATTTGGATGTTGTCCTTCACGATGTGTCTGCCTTTTAGCACATACAGCAAATATGGCACCTCTCATAACAGGACCTTCTGTTATTTAGAAGATCACATTGTAAAGCCCTTGTCTCTTACATGTGCAGTTTTTGGATTTCTGATCCCTCTCATTGTCATTTGTATCTGTTACATTCATCTCTCTTTTAAAGTACAAAATATCAGATTTTCTGAAGTAGGTAGAAAAACCATCAAGATGGCGATAATTATTATTATCGTGTTTTTCATCAGCTGGCCCCCTTCCACATCATAGGAGTAACCCTAGTATTCACTGCCAATCGGGTACTGTACATCCTGGGCTTTGTCTTACAGTCTCTGGCCACGTTCAATAGTTGCGTCAACCCAATATTCTACGTCTTCATGGGGAAAGATATGAAGAAGAAGCTGAGACAGTCTATTGGAGAGCTCATGCAAAATATATTTATGGAGAATTTATTATCCCCACCTTGCAGTGAGGACCATCGCACCGCAGAAGAAAGCCCCCCCGCTCTAATGGAGATGGATCTGTAGATGTTTTTGAGTTTTCAGCTTTATTAGTGATTGCAATCAACTGCCTGCTCACCATCTTATCAGTGTGTGTTAGGGCGGCCATACTGAATGTCTTGAATAAGTCACATGACATCAGGGCTTAGTGCTTATTGGCCATTTGGGGTGATAGGTGTTAGCAGTATGTGGTCCCCTTCCCCC
Organism: Glandirana rugosa; assembly: GCA_018402905.1. NCBI lineage: Eukaryota > Metazoa > Chordata > Amphibia > Anura > Ranidae > Glandirana > Glandirana rugosa. Next base: position 24,109 of record BLSH010155516.1, read on the forward strand.
TTCCAAGTTGTCCAATCTGTCCTCTGATCACTAAGCTGGAAGAAGTCTGCTTATCTGTAAAGTCAGAAATCTTTATTTCTTTGCTTGTCCATCATGGGACACATAGTACTGAAGCAAGAGGATAAACATGGCAACCAGGAACCTAGCTTCTGCAGATGTAAAATAACAATGACATATACAGTATATATATATATATTATCTCACAAAATAGATGCCCCCAACAACAATAGATCCCCAAGCAGCCAGTTTTATTAGCCCTTTAGGACACCCCAGCACCCCTTGTCATTACATACATTTAGTGCAGGGGGTGCCGGATTTGTGTTCCCCCACATTCCTGTTAAAAAGCCCTGATTATTATTATTCGTTTGGTGGGCAGCTTAAAAGTATACACAGTATCTGACAAAAGTGAGTACACCCCTCACATTTTTGTGAATATTTTATTCTATCATTTCATGTGACAACACTGAAGAAATGACACTTTGCTACAATGTAAAGTAGTGAGTGTACAGCTTGTATAACAGTGTAAATTTGCTGTCCCCTCAAAATAACTCAACACACAGCCATTAATGTCTAAACCGCTGGCAACAAAAGTGAGTGCACCCCTAAGTGAAAATGTCCAAATTGGGCCCAATTAGCCATTTTCCATCCTCGGTGTCTTGTGGCTCATTAGTGTTACAAGGTCTCAGGTGTGAATGGGGAGCAGGCGTGTTAAATTTGTTGTTATCGCTCTCACTCTCTTATACTGGTCACTGGAAGTTCAACATGGCACCTCATGGCAAAGAACTCTCTGAGGATCTGAAAAAAAGAATTGTTGCTCTACATAAAGATGGCCTAGGCTATAAGAAGATTGCCAAGACCTTGAAACTTAGCTTCAGCATGGTAGCCAAGACCATACAGCGGTTTAACAGGACAGGATCCACTCAGAACAGGCCAAATTGGTCTGCATGGCCCAGAAGGAAGTCTCTTCTAAAGATGATGCACAAGAAAGAATGCAAAAAGTTTGCTGAAGACAAGCAAACTAAAGGCATGGATTACTGGAACCATGCCCTGTGTTCTGATGAGACCAAGATAAACGTATTTGGTTCAGATGGTGTTAAGTGTGTGCGGCAGCAACCAGGTGAGGAGTATAAAGACAAGTGTGTCTTGTCTACAGTCAAGCATGGTGGTGGGGGTGTCATGGTCTGGGGCTGCATGAGTGCTGCTGGCACTGGGGAGCTAAAGCTCATTGAGGGAACCATGAATGCCAACATTTACTGTGGCATTCTGAAGCAGAGAATGATCCCCTCCCTTTGGAGACTGGGCCGCAGGGCAGAATTTCAACATGATAACGACCCCAAACACGACCACTGCCCTGCTAAAGAAGCTGAGGGTAAAGGTGATGAACTGGCCAAGCATCTTCAGACCTAAACCCTATTGAGCGTCTGTGGGGCCTCCTTAAATGGAAGGTGGAGGAGCGCAGGTCTCTAACATCCACCAGCTCCGTGATGTCGTCATGGAGGAGGGGAAGAGGACTCCAGTGGCAACCTGTGAAGTTCTGGTGAACTCCATGCCCAAGAGGGTTAAAGTGGATGTAAACCCTCCATATACCCAGTGAAGTGAACAGTCTCAGATGATACACAGAGATTACACAAACCTCCCTATATAAGTCTTATATGTTTATCTCCACTTTGATATACTGTTTAGAAAATGCACATTCTGTTAGATTTTCCACTTCCTCCTTCCTATGTCGGAGGAGATGATTCCTGGACACTGTGAGAAAGCTGATTGGAGGAAAGGTACACACCCCCTTCCCATACATGCAGAGGCTGCCTGTGTATAGCTTATCAGTGTGCTAATCTATTTTTAGCAACCTCCCCCGAATCTAATTTCTATGTCCCGACTAACAGAACGAGTGAGAACTTATCAGGCTGATAACAGAGCTACCGAAGAAGAAACAGGTACGGGACATAGCTATTTGAAGAGAGATAAGAAAATACTACAGACAGATATGCCCAGCTCAAATATTATGAATTGGGTTTACATCCACCTTAAGGCAGTGCTGGAAAATAACGGTGGCCACACAAAAGATTGACACTTTGGGCCCAATTTGGACATTTTCACTTAGGGGTATACTCACTTTTGTTGCCAGTGGTTTAGACATTAATGGCTGTGTGTTGAGTTATTTTGAGGGGACAGTAAATTTACACTGTTATACAAGCTGTACACTCACTACTTTACATTGTAGCAAAGTGTCATTTCTTCAGTGTTGTCACATGAAAAGAAATGGGAGGGGTGTACTTACTTTTGTCAGATACTGTATATACTTTTAAGCTACCTACCATACTAATAATAATAATCAGGGATTTTTTTAACAGGAACGTGGGGGAACGTAACTCCGGCACCTCCAGCACTGAATGTATGTAATGAGAAGGGGTGCTGGGGTGTCCTAAAGGGCTAATAAAACTGGCTGCTAGGGGATCTATTGTTGTTGGGGGCATCTATTTTTTCGGGGGGGGGTTATTGTTGCTGGGGAAGTCTATGTATTGCTGTTCACTTACCCTTATGTGGGCAATTATATGTTTTAAATGTACTAATAAATTTAGTATATTTTAATAATATCTATGAGTGTCTGATCATTCAGAGAGGGTTTTGACCTAGTACCTGTAAAGTCCCATCATTCTCATGGGGGTGTTTATTCACCCCGGTATTCTTCTTTTTTTTTGTTTCCAATGTAGCGCTCACCCAGAAAGGAGCCACTGAGTCCGTTTGGGTCCTCCTAGCATATCTAGGGATGAACAGTTTCATCACTGCCCCAAAACATTTACAGATTGATTGATTGATTGATTGCCACAATATTGCTTATGGAGAACTTATTTAGCAACTTTGACTAAGGTTTAGGGCTAAGGACACCCCTGACATCACTGCATTCTTTCAGCTTTCACAGGTAAAGAACTTGTAAGGTGACCACCATCCTGTGAATTTAAGGTCCTGGCTGTAGAGTAGATGAAGGAGTAATAAACACAAGGGTGAGATCCCATACTTCAGACGAGGTCCCAGCTATCCTTCAACTCCTAGAGCACCTCAAGAAATAGTTCCTGCATGGTGTTCCTTACCCGGGCACAGATCTATCCCACCTCCCAGGGAAGACCACATCTTGTATGATATTGTGAGTTTAGACCCCAGACTATGGCTTTGTCTCTCAAGCACATGGTTGACCTCCATGGGCAGCAGGCCTAGGAAGCTAAGACTCATCAAGATAATGACTTGACAGCACAGTGTAAAGCCTCGTACACACGGGGCGACGATCGCATACAACAGGTTGTACTAAGGGAGTTGTATGAGCAGACTAGAAAACTTGGTCGTACCAACAAGAGCTCATACGACCGTATCGTGTGTACAGAGCAGTTGGTACAAGAAGTTGTATTGTGCAAAACACGCATGCTCAGAAGTCAGGAATGGCCGGACACTAATTACATGCACCTGAGCGGTCTTTCTGTGGTCGTACGATTGTGTAGTGCAGTCAGTATGCAAGTTACATTATCCAACATACGATTTGCGACGATCGTAAGTATGATCGTCATCCCGTGTGTATGAGGCTTTAGAGGATTCCATAAAGACCAGACCGACTGCTAGCCACAGGTGGTGTCTAGAACAAAACCAGTGCAAAAAACTGATGCTTCCCTCCTGAGATCGGGGAAACTTGCAACTACACAGAAGAAAAAATAAAGGGTGCAAAGGCCTAGTGCATTACCCACAGCAATTTATTAAAGAATAAAAGAGCGCATCATCACAAAAGCAATAGATATAACAGCGTTGTACATAAGCTTCAGAGCCGAATGGTCTTCAACACAATGAAATCCAATATATATATTTCCAATATATAAACATTTTAAACCAGCTGACATGTTTCCGGGGCTATACCTAGACATTTATTTATTTATTTCAGGTACTTATATAGCGCCGTGAATTTACGCAGCGCTTTACATATACATTGTACATTCACATCAGTCCCTGCCCTCAAGGCTTACAATCTAAGGTCCCTATTTGGCATACTAAGGTGAATTTAGACAGGATCTAATTTACCTACCAATGTCACAATTCTTGTGGTAGAGTCTGGCATGTGCAGGGAACAACCACTCTTGCGCACCCGATTTAGGGGTCCCTGGTAGAGCAGACAGAGAGTGCAGGATGGCACAAGGGCTGGATGGTCACTGGTGGTGGTGTGAACGTCCAGATGGTCCTGCTTGGCAGAAGAATGGTCTGTAAAATCAGTCAGTGTTGTAAAATAATTTTAGATGATTTTACAACACTGATATGGCTCCCTACGGTTCAAATAGACTTTTCACACACATTTTGAAGATGATTTTAGAACAGTAATCTTTGCCTTTAAACAACAGCTGGAACCTTTCCCTGTACAAGTTGGAGATGATTTTAGAAGGATAATCTCTCCCTTAAAGCAACAGACTCTACCTAGTCCAGTCAGATCGTTCTGTGCAGCAGGATGAGGTGTGCAATCTGTCCCTCAAAGCAGCAGTACTCGTATCTCCCCCTAGTTCACAATCAGATCATTCAGTAATGCAGGATGAGATGTTCTGCAATCTGTCCCTCACAGAGCCAGCAACATTCTCTCTCTAAACTACCCTGAGAGCATATAACATGCAGCACGGTGACTACAGCCCCATATAGAGGCTGGGTCACATGGTGCACTGGCCAATCACAGCCATGCCATTAGTAGGCATGGCTGTGATGGCTTCTAGGAAAAACCAGTGAAACACTTGTTGATTGGCTGCCCTTGGCAGCTTTTCAACACGTGTAATAAAATACCAGAACCCCGGACCCGAACCCGGACTTTTTTTGAAAAGTCCGGGTTCGGGTCCTGGTCCCAGACACCCAAAAGTTCGGTACAGACCCGAACGTTACAGTTCGGGTTCGCTCAACTCTACTCTTGTCAAAGGCGGCCTTGCTCAACTGTGTTTTGGTGAGCGTCTCTTGTAGCAGCTTCCAGTTAGACTGTAAGAACTGCTAGGATTCCTGTACTGCTGGTACCATGGTTTCACCTGCAAGGCTAGGGAGCACTGTGGAGTGGAAGCCATAGTTGGCCCAGAGAGTTGATTGCTTCGTGGAGGAGTGTACTGAATTATTGTAGGCAAATTCTGCCAAGGGGAGTAATGTGCACCAGTCATCTTGGGAATAGGATGAGAAACAGCTGAGATATTGTTCTAGTGTTTGATTGGTCCTTTCCATCTGGCCATTAGTTTGGGGTGATAGGCCGTGGAGAATGAGAGGTCGATTTCCAGGGCAGAACAGAGGGCTCTCCAGAAGCGCGAGGTAATCTGGACACCTCGATCAGACACTATGTTGTCTGGGAGACCATGCAGGCGGACAATTTCCCTGATGAAGATTTCTGAGGTCTCCTTTGCAGTGGGGGTGCCCTTCATTGGGAGGAAGTGAGCCATTTTTGTCAGGCGATCCACAACCACGAAGATTGTGGTATGCCCATTAGCTGGGGGCAGCTCCACTATAAAGTCCATTGTAATTTTTGACCAGGGCTGTTCGGGAATATACAGAGGCTTCAACAGCCCCCAAGCCTTGGTCTTGTCTGTTTTGTTCCTAGCGCATGTAGGGCAGGAGCGGACGTAGGCCTGACAGTCTTTGGTGAGGGATGGCCACCAAAAGGAGTGTAGCACAAGTTCTGTGGTTTTTCTCGTGTCAAAGTGCCCGGCTAATTTATGATCATGGTAGAGTTTTAAGACGACCAGGCGAAGTTCCTTGGGTACAACAATTTGGTTCTTGTGCCACCAGAGACCATCCTTCCAGGTCAGCCCTAGGCTTGGTGATCCAGGAGAGCAGGTTGAGGTTCTCCGAATCTGGGAGAGGAGGTCGTCCTGAGTGAGTAGGAAGTTCTTAGGTTGCAGGATAGTATCAGGAGAGGCAGGTGTTTCAGGTTCAGAGAACATGCGGGAAAGGGACGGGACCAGGCAGTGTTGGCCACAGTATGAGGATGGGAACTGAATATGTCTGGAGGACCAGTTTATATAAGGGCTATGTGCCCGGAGCCACGGCAGTCCCAAGGTGATGGGGAACAGAGGTGAGGCGATAACATCAAGGATGAGCAGCTCATGGTGCTCATCAATAATAATAATAATAATTGGATGCTCCCTCCGGGCAACTGCAAGGAGAGAAAGAGAGTCAAATGAGACACATTACTGCAGACATGGGATCTCTCCAGATTAGCCCGATGAGGCCATTTAGCGGCCTTGGCAGGGCAGGTCCGTACCATATGTCCGGGTTCCCCACAGTATAGACACAAGTTCAGAATGCGGCGCCGCTGTCTCTCTTCTGGGGTGAGAGACGGCCGCAGAAGTCCAATCAGCATTGGCTCAGACGGGTCAACAGCTGCGGAAGTGGTTGGGCACAGAACGGGGGGAGGCCCCCATAGCAGGGAGACTACCAGTCCCACTTTAGTGGTCTCCAGGGGGAAGGTACGAGGCTGAAGGCTGAAGTAAAACTCGCAGGAGCTGCGGAAAGCCCTGAACTCCCTCCGATCCCCTGAAAACTATTCTGGGAGAGGGACCTCCGGCTCAGAGGGCAGAGCCACAATGGTGCGGGCTGCTACAGCTCCTTCTCCTGGTGCGGGGGGAGCTGAAAGCTCACGTGCTTCACGTACTTGCTCCTCCAGGTGGTTGTAGCCATCTTGCAAGACTTTCACTACCTGTGTGAGGCCAGCCAAGTGGATGCACAGTTCATCCATAGTTGAGGGTGTCCCCTGTGCAGACTCGGACATGGCTGTCCGTTACTGTCATGATCCTGGTGGTAGAGTCTTGCGTGTGCAGGGAATAACCACTCTTGCGCACACGATTCAGGGGTCCCTGGTAGAGCAGACAGGGAGCCCGAGAGTGCTGGATAGCACAAAGCCTGGATGGTCACCGGTGGTGGTGTGAAGGTCCAGATGGTCGTGCAAGGCAGAAGAATGGTCGTTGAGGCTGGGTCAGCAACTGGCAGGCTGTGCGGCACAAGAGGATCAGGCAAAGGGTGGTCAAGTCCAAGCAGAGTTTGTCAACAGACTGGCAGAGGAGGTACAGAGGGTTCAGACAATTGGATGGTCGTGGATAGCCGGGGTGGGTGCAAGCAAACAAACAGCAGGTCAGGACAGGCCGGGTCAGATCAGAAAGGCAGGTACAACACAGGAGCAGGAATACAGGAACAGAGCTGGGTTCACAGGTACTCAGGCGCTGTAGAACGGACAGCACTTGCTGACAGGAGCAGGAAGTTCAAATAGAGCTGCCCAGCGCCGCCTCCTCCCGGGAGCGTGAGGAAACAACAACAAAGGGCAAACAAGTCACAGGGAGAACATGCAAACTCCAGGCAGGGGGTGCCGTGGTTGGGATTCGAATCAGGGACCCTTTTGCTGCCAGGCGAATGAGCTGCCCACTACACCACTGTGCCACCCACATGTGCAATTCGTTTTGTTCCAAATTAGTTTTTTAATGAATTTCGACAAATTAATTAATTCTGAAATATCCGAATTAACGAAAACCTGTTTAACAAATTTTTCTGAATATTTGTAAATTTGAATATTCGAACATTCCTAAATGCGTAAAGTTGTAAATTCGAAAATTCGTAAACTCAAAAATCTGAAAATTCAAAAATCTGAAAATTCGAAAATAAGAGCGAAAATTCAAAAGAGCAAAAATCCAAAAATGAGAACGAAAATCCGAAAATCTGAAAACCCAAAAAACTAACTTAAAATTACTTAACTATTACTAACTATTAAATTATAGGCATTGGAATTTCCTTTCAAATTTGGCAATTAGTGAACGCCACGAATACGAATTTATCTGAAGTTAAGAATTTTACGAAATAACGAATGCCGCATCTAAACAAATGGAACAGAAGGAATTCATAATAAATAACAACAATAATAATAATAATAACCTTTTGTTATTATTATTTATTATAAATTCCTTCTTTTCCATTTGTTTAGATGTGGCGTTCGTTAGTTCGGATAATTCGTAACTTCAGATAAATTTGTATTCGTTACGTTCACTAACAGCCACATTTGAAAGGAAATTCCAATACCTATAATTTAATAGTTAGCTATTATTAGTTAGATGTTATTTCAAATTTTCAGATTTTCGTTCTCACAAATTTTCGGATTTTGTTTCTTATTTTCGGATTTTCAAATTTTCGGAATTTACAAAATTATGAATTTACCAATGTATGAATTTACGAATTCATGAGTTTATGAATGCACGATTTTACAAGTTTATGAACTTAAGAATTTATGAATTTATGAATGTACGAATTAACGAATTTATGAATTTACGTATTTACGAATGTACAAATTTACAAATGTACGAATTTACGAATTCATGAGTTTATGAATGCACAAATTTACAAATTTATGAACGTAAGAATTTCTGAATGTACGAATTAACGAATTTATGAATTTACGTATTTACGAATGTTCGAATTTACGAATTTACGAATTTAAGAATTTAAGAATTTAAGAATTTATGAATTTTACAAATGTACGAATTAACAAATGTACGAATTTATGAATTTACAAATTTAAGAATTTATGAATTTTACGAATTTATGAATGTACGAATTTATGAATTTACGAATTTAAGAATTTATGAATTTTACGAATGTACGAATTAACGAATTTACGAATTTATGAATGTACGAATTTACCAATGTATGAATTTACGAATTTAAGAATTTATAAACTTTACGAATGTACAAATTAATGAATTTACGAATTTACGAATTTATGAACTTAAGAATTTATGAATTTACGAATGTACGAATTTATGAACTTAAGAATTTATGAATTTACGAATGTACGAATTTACAAATTTATGAACTTAAGAATTTATGAATTTACGAACTTATCAATTTACTAATGTACGAATTTAAGAACTTATGAATTTTACGAATGTACGAATTAACGAATGTATGAATGTACGAATTGCGATCATAACTAATGAGCAAATAAACGAATGAAAGGAAAACAAAAAAGGACACATTTTTTGGCAGTGCACATGTTTAATACCCCCTTCTTCAGCAAAACCTTTTGTTGTGTTGAAGATTTTTCGGTTCTGGAACTTACATAGAATGCCGTTATATTCATTGCTTTTTTTAGTATGCACACTTTTATCCTTTAACAAAGTGCTGTGAATATTGCACTCGGCCTTTGCTTTTTTTTTGTCTTTTTTCTAGGAAGAGAAGACATGCAACATATTAACTGTTGATTGCATTCAATAAATTATATGCTGGATTACGCTATGGGCATCTGTGTTTTGCTATCATTTTCTTTGAGGATTGCTGGATTGTATCTACACTGATCTTGCAAAGTCTGAGTGGTGCACCTGTGTTCATTAGGGAATGATTACGTCCCTAGGGGCGTGTTTGGCTATTCCATTGTTTGGAAGCCATATCGATCTGGTAAGCGGCTTTACAACTATCGGTAGTGGATTTTCACACATTGCATGACGATATATAAGTGTGGACCTTCCAGCCTTCCTGCACTGGGTGTCATGTACAGAGCTTGACTTTTCTTTCATGAGAACTTTCCTTCTCTATATGACTCATATGGGCTATTGACCGATTTGCATTTATGTCATCTGCTTGATATGCGCTGCTATTTGTCTTAATATATTCCATATTGGGGTATTTATCTATATACCCACCTAGCTAGCTGCTGTCTGTTATTATCATTGCTACTTTTTAAATTTAGCACAGATATTTCCCTAGGTTTATGAAGACATGCAAAATACACCCTCTCCCAGGCAGAAGCCAGGGGGAAAGGGAGCTGCTCTAGATCATAAATATTCATACCCTCTTCCAGCCGGTACCACTGGCAATAAACCGTCTTGCAGCTGACCAGGAGGACATCAATATTCACAAGCCATTCTTGCTGAATCTCCTTGCACCATGGCAAGCGACACACTCCAGAAAAACTATCTAGTGCCAATAATTTACACAGCGCTCTACATATTGTACATTCACATCAGTCCCTGCCCTCAAGGAGCTTACAATCTTAGGTTCCTATCTCACATACTGGGGCCAATTTAGACAGGAGCCAGTTAACCTACCAGCATGTCTTTGAAATCTCTGAGGATACGGGAGGATCTGGAGGAAACCCACGCAAGCAGAGGGAGAATATCTAAGCTCTATGTAAATAGTGTCCTGATCGGAAATTAAACCGAGGACCCCAGAGGTGTAAGACAGAAGTGCTAGACATTACTGCCTGACTTTGGAATATTATCCAGTATGGGCAGTGATATCATGGGGAACAAACAAATATAAAGTGCAGCGCTACATTGAAAGTCATCGCATTGCAAATATAAAGTGCGTGAAAAAATGTGAAATTCAATTCAAACCAATATCCTTAAAAATGCTCATTAGAACAATTTGTTGCTGTAAATAATATACACCCATAACGTGCAAGGTGTATAAGGATGATGTGAATAAACTTAGGCCGTAATAATTCATAAAAGTTCATATATTTCAATAAAATTGATTGAGTCCATAGAAAGAAGTGACTCCTTAAGAAAGAATAGTGACCGTCCTCCAGGAAGGCCAATAGTAAACAGGATGGACCCGGTCTCTGCCCGTCTAGGGCAGTACATCAACTTCTCTCTTTTTTTTTTTTTTTTTTTTTTTTTTTAAATACGTTTTTATTAAAGTTTTATTTCAGTACAGAGAGTAACAAGACATTTACATTGCATTAGACAATAGTAGAAAGAAAAAAAAGTGATGTGGACAAATATGCAGATACAGTGAACAAATTGTCATTCAGGCTGGGAAGAGGGAAGGAAAAATAATAGGAGGGCAGAAGAGGGAGAGGAGTGAGGGGTATAGGAGAGTGAAAGAGAAGAGGGGGGGGGGGGGGGAGGGG
>BLSH010155516.1:46068-63993 GCA_018402905.1 Glandirana rugosa
TTTTTATTAATTCTGTTTTGGGGTTCGTAAGGTTAACCTTAAAGGGCACGAATATCCTTTCAAGTCTGACGAGGTCTCAGGTGGTATACCTTTACTCCCGTAAGACTACTGGTTACTAGCACATGTCGCTGGGTTGCAGGTGACACTAGTTCTTTGTGGGTCCTAATGTGGATTGACGAAGGTTACAAACTTGGTATACGACCCATAGGGAGTCCATACGGGAGCAGAGACTATGGTTACCGAATTCTCTCTTAAACTGAAGGCCAAGGCCGCGGACTACTCCTTTCTCACTTCTCATCACAACTCGCTTGGGCCTGACATTGCAAGCCCAGGCATGGCTTGATTGGCTGCCCTGCAGCTTCTCAACACGTGGAGTAAAATAGCAGAACCCCGGACCGAACCCGAAGGATTTTTGAAATGTCCGGGTCCGGGTCCGTGCCACGGACGCCCAAAAGTTCGGTACGGACCCGAACGTTACAGTCCGGGTTCGCTCAACACTACTCTTCACTCTTTCCTCATCAGGCGCCGGAACCGGAAGTCAAATTCTCTCTTAAGCCATTGGTATCAGAGACGAGGGCATACCTGAGGGATACCCAGCATATGGTTCAAACATTGGAAGCAGTTAGGTGTAATCCTGGGTGTTTCTTGATCACAGTGGACGTTGGGTCGCTGTACACGATCATTGGTCATCAGAATGCCCTCATTTCCATATGGTGGACTCTGGAGCAGTCTGAACTTTCCTATAAGCACGGGAAATTCCAATTGGAATGCTTGGGGTTTTGTCTTAATTATTTTTGGTACAAGCATCAATATCATCTTCAAACTAAGGGAGTGGCGACGGGCGCCCGGTTTGTAGCCAATTTGTTCATGGCACACTGGGAGGAAGAGGTGGTATTCTGGGATCACCCAGAGCAACTCCTATGCTAGAGAAGATATATTGATGACTTGTTTATGGTGTGGGAAGGTGACCATGCCAGCTTGAAAATCTTCATGGATAGGCTCAATTCAACTGAGGAAGATATAGTCCTTACGTGGAATTTAAGTAAAATTAATATGGTCTTCTTGGACCTAGAGATCTTTAAAGAGGGCGATCCCTTCAAAACTTGCAGTTACTTCAAGCCGACAAACCATAACAGGTATATCCCCTTGGACAGTTGTCACCACTGGACGTGGTTGTGCGACATTCCAAGGGGACAGTACGTTCGCCATAGAAGGAATTGCTCCTCTGAAAATGATTACATCTCCCAATCCCAGATCCTTATGGATAGATTTGTGGTAACATAAAAGAAGCCCTATGTGAGGAGATGGAGAAAGTAAAAGGGATGGACAGGCAAACGTTGATCTTGGGCATCAAAAAGCAGAAGGATACTATAAAAGAGTTTAAAATTGTTTTAGACTATAATAGCCAACATACAAAAGTGGAAAAAATTATTGCTAAATGCTGGGACATCTTATTAAAAGATAGAGTACTGGGGTCTGTCTTACCGGATCGACCACGGTTCATTTATAAACGTGCCCCTAAATTGAGGGATTTAGTTGCTCCTGGGGTGGTTGATCCCCCTGTCCATAGGAAGAATAAAATGTTCGCCTTCCTAACTGGCTTCTATGCTTGTGGCCGCTGTAAAGCGTGCAAACATTCTAGATGTAACAACAAAAGATGGAGAGAATTTTCTGTCTAAGTTTCAAACAAGTCCTACAAAATTAAAGATCTTATCACCTGTAAAACTGAAGGTGTTGTGTACATGCTGGAGTGTGACTGTGGCCTCCAGTATGTTGGTAGGACCTCAAGAGCATTGCAAGTTAGGATTGGTGAACACATCACTAATATTAAAAAAGGAGAAAAATGCCACAGTGTGTCTAGACACTTTAGTGATTATCACAACCACGATCCTGGGGGGTTGAGATTTTGGGGAGTTGAGAGGGTCCATAAGCATTGGAGAGGAGGGAATTTTATCAGGCGCCTCAGCCAGAAAGAGTCCTTTGGATTTTCCAGACTGAGGTGATGAGAGCGACCCTAGGGGTGGAACGTTGAGCTCAACCTCAATTGCTTCATCTCTGATAGATAGCAGTCATTGAAATGTTTCTTGTTGTTTATATTTTTCCAGATAAGAGTTTACGCAGAAATCAATATGTGACAAGATGGGTTTTAATATGTCTGTATATGTGATGTTAAGTAAGGATGTGTTCTTGCGGACACTGGGGGTGTTGTCCTTGTAGTGTTTTTGTATAAAGGAAGGAGGCGATTGTCCCATTTCCTTTATAATCTGCTGGTATACCTTTATAGATTTTGAGCTGTAATTGGCTCTTATAGTGGGACCTACACCTGCGTGTAATTTTTTATCTGCCCATTAGATGTCAGTGTGCCGAGAGAAATCTCAGTTTCCCAGCAAAGCGCTGTGTATATTAGGTACAGGGTGACGGTTTAGGCTCCACCCCGCTGAGGGAGTACAGAAGGCGCTACTGTTCCACAAGACTCAGACACTGTGTCTGGATTTTTTTTTTTTATTTCCAATACTTTTTATTGAAATATTTTTTACAATACAAGAAAACAGTGAGATTAGGCATATATCGAATCAATGCAGGTTCAACAAGTTAAGTTACCATTCCAGCATATCAAAATCTGTGTAATACTCAGTATTGATTAATCTATTTTCTGGGAGTGTGGACTCTTTCTATAGTCATTTACCGCTTGGTCTACCGCACCCCTTGCTGTGCAGCAGGGCATGTGGGCAGAGGAGAGATTCAGTGGGTATTCTGAAGTGAGTTTAAGCAACACAGTCGGGAATGCCATTTTTTGTGTGACGTTGTTTGATCACATTAACATCTGTTAGGGTTATGCTGTATGGTAACAGTACAATTGTGTCCATCTCTGGGATATTGTGCTGTAAGAGCACATACGGAGGAGAGAGATAAGAAGAATAAGAGAGAGTAAGGAAGAAGAAGAAAGACGGGGGAGGGTAGTAGGGTAGGGAGAGTATGCCTCTGTGACTTCTTTGTTGGGTGGGTAGTTAGTACTCTATCTCATTTTCCAAAGATTACTAATTCCTAAGGTGGAACTTGATAAACAGTCTGTATATTAGGTGCATGTTGTTGGTTGTAGCAGTATTTGTAATAGTTTAAAGTTCTTTATGGTGCCATTGATAATTGGTAAATAGTGGGTAGTGATGTTATGTCTGGAGGGTGCATAAGGGGTTTTTGATCCAGGAGTCCCATTGGCGGTTGAATTTGTGAATTTTCAAATGGGCCTTAGCATAGGCAAATTCATTGGCGGCGTTTTCATTGAGAAATTTTATTGTGTTGTTGTAGTCTGGGGGGTTTGGTGATTTCCAGCTCCTTGTGATAGTGAGACGGGCAGTGATGAATATGTGGGATATTATGGGAGCAAAACATTTCGGCCACTTGTCCATGTCAAGGTTCAGTAGTGCAGCCTTTGGGTTAGGTTAGTGCTCCCAGTGAGTTGGTTGATGAGCTTGAATATGTGTTGCCAAAAGGTTTGTATTTTGGGGCATTGCCACCATACATGTATTGAGGTGGCTGGTTCCCTGCAGTGTCTCCAGCATAGTGTGTGTCTGGATTTTTTAATGTTACTGACAAGACGTCTGTTTGTGTTACTCTTTAGATAAATTTTACATGACGACACAGAGAGCACTTAGATTGCTTTTGTCATCCATATCAAATCAAATCAGTGAGATAGTGAGACAAGTGAGACAGGTGCGGATTGTGTGACACGTGTGGACAACTTATCCTGATCCTGCTCTGAGCTAAGGTTTCCCCTGCAACACCCTGGCTGGTTTATACCCCATTGGGGAAGGCGCATTTGACCCTCTAGTAAAACTGGGGTCTATATCTCAGGTGAGTATATAGAAAAGCAAACCCCCCAATGGGACTTTATAGGGAACCAACTCATGAAGAGCAAAACAATATAAAATTCCAAAATGTTATTAATTAATTTAAAATGGACCCCAGACACAAATAGGCCCATAAAACATGAATACAACAAATTGGATTGAACAGAGAACAACATTAAGTTGCATACATACAATGGGTGGAATTTTGTATGGATGGAACAATGGATATACAAAAAATGGAACGATTATGACCACTGCACACTGCCAGCTGTTGGCAGAGGGAGACCCAACGCGTTTTGAAAGAGATTAATCTGAGATCTTCATCAGGTGGTCAAGTATTAAAAAGTCCTTGTTTCTACAAGGCAATTGTTGGCAGAGCATAGGAAAATCCACATAGATGTAGGTAGGTTACCTGAGATCCTGATCTAGTTTCAAAGGAGTGGAAATAGACAGGGTATATTTGGTTGTTTAGAAAGTCTTAATTTATTGTCCCAGTAAGATGTCAGAGACAGGTAAAAAGATTTGATCAAGGTTGGGTGCATGGAGCATACAGATAAACTCCAACACTCTTTAGGTCAGTGGGGCCTGTTAAGGGACTGCCGAAGGACATCAGTGTGCATGTCTGTATAGTCAGATTAGTGTGGAGCCTGGTGAAGGACAGTGGAGAGATGCCCAGATAACATGAGCAGTCTCGGGTCAGTGAGACTACCGGATGCACTGATCCTTATATATGAGAGCTGGGGTTATGTGTAGTCAGAGTATCAAGCCCACCAAATTGGGTACCTATCCATGATTCTAGGTGTCCCAACCGTCACTGTAAGAGAGTCCTCATGTGGAAATGGCTCTCAGGTGAGCATGCAATCTGTCCATAGGTGATGGGGTTGAGCACCTGGAGACACCATCTTCTAGAAGTATTCACTTGCACACTGTGTTTTTTTCTCTGTGAAGTGTCCCTCTCTCCTTCTTCATACAGACTTTTTATGAACTTCAGCATCTATACATGTATTTGTTTATGTAATTTTATATGACATTTATATTTTTGATAAAATTGTGCTGCATTTTTTTATATATATTTGACTCCTTAAGATTATTGAATCGGGAGGCGTGACCGGAAGCCGACCTCGATGGATGTGTAGCTTTCCGCTTTCCCACAGCCCGCACGCCAAAACTGCATCTTTTGGGGAAAACACTGTTCCATCATGGGCAAATCGAAGACTCCCCGGTCCACCAAGGCCAGGGGATTGTCCCAGCCACCTCCGGCCTCTGCTTCCAAGCTGCAGGACTACTTTGCACTGCCGGAGGTCCCGTCTGCCAGGGTGGCCAAGATGGCGCTGGCGACCCTCCCTGATAACGCAGACACTCGCTCCAGATCTCCACAGCTGAGCCGCGGCCAGTCGGAGCTCCAGTCTCAGCGTTCCCCTGGAGGGGAGGAGGACATTCCATGCTCCCCAGTGGTGAGTCGGGACCGGAGGGGGGAAATGGAAAGGGCCATCGCACACGAGGCCCCATCTGCTGCACTAGGCTGCACGCCGGATACCTACATCAAATGTTCTGAGGCCTTCCCGCAGCTGCTCCGGACAGCCTCGGATCCCTGCATGGGTAATGACAGACTGAGCTCCATAGGCTTGTCCGATGATTCGGATGAATTCCAGACCCTCCCGGGACCCTACAGGCCCTGGTCCGCTCTGACTGGGAGTGCGACTCCACAGCTGGCTCCCTGCATCTCTGGCTCGCCTAGGGCCCAGAGTACATCTCGCGCCAGGGACTTCAACACAGCCAGACAGATGCCTGACTATGCTGCCACAAGCGCCCGGGTACCCCGCAGGGGTGTGGGCCCTGGGACTCCCCGCAACACGTCTCCCCTGCTGGAGAGCTCGTAGGCCTACAAACCAGGCCACTTTGCCTCCTACACTGGACCACCTGCCTCCTCTTCCACCCTACATGCTGGCCTATCTTCAGGCCATTCTAACTAAGGATGATTTCAAGCAGTTAGTCGGAGACGTAAAAACTACTTGCAGAAAGGGGATACAAGGCTCCATGCCAACTTTAAACACTTACCAGACAGAGTGGAACAAGTAGAAGAAAAGTTTCAAGAAACTAAGTTGGCGGTGCAACGCACCCAAATTCAGGGTACAGACCACCATACTGTGCTCAGAGACATACAGCGCCATCTTGAGGACTTGGACAATAGGGGGCACAGGAATAACATCAGGATGTGGGGTCTCCCAGAGTCTGAGGGGGCCAGAGGACCTTCAAGATGCTCTACAATCTTTCAATGACATCCTGGGGGAACCCACTACCCCACCCATAGAAATAAATAGAGCCCACTGCGCCCTTCGTCCAAAGGCACTGGCCTTTAGGCCCCGGGATGTCATATGCCAAATCACCTCCTTCCCCTTGAAGGAACGCATAATGCGCAAAGCCTGCTCTATTCGCAGAGTGGTGTTCAACAACACTCCGATTCAGATCTTCCCGGATCTTTCCTGGATCATCCCTCCAGAAACTCAGATTACTCCAACCCCTTCTGCACTCCCTCCAGGAGAAAGACATTGTCTACCGCTGGGGATTTCCCTTTAGCCTCTCTGCAAAGAATTAAGGTAAATCTGCTACTCTGCGATACCCGGAGGACATTAACACTTTTTGCAACATCCTAGAGATACCGGCCCCCCGCAGCTCCCAGAATGGGACCTGGTAACTATCCCGCCTCCGTCGCCTATGGTCTGGCAGCAGGTCCAACCGCACAAGAGGCCCGGGGCTCGGAGCCCTCCTGCAAGTCCACCAAGCCCAAGAACGACAGAACCGACTAACTTCTCTGAGTTTGTACCTAGCCAGATATGCCTGACTGTTTAATGTTTGTTGAATTCCCACAGGTTTTACCACCATGGTTCATTGGACTTCTTCTTTTCTTCGTACATTTAATGAGCCTAGCCTGTCCCTTTTTGCTTCCTCCTGATCCACGGCCTACTGCCTCATACTGGTCTCAAGGACAAATTTCTGTAAAAAGTTGGATTGGCCTGATAGCCTCGTTCTCGACCCAGAAATGTTTTTCCTCTGAACTAACTACCTTGAGGCTATTGCTATTATGGTTTGCAGTGGGGGAGTGGCTAACAGACCCTATCGCTCAGCTAGGGTTCACCGTAGTTCCCACCAGTGGGACAGTTATTTGTATCCCATAGGCACTAGCAGACCTGGCTAGTCCCCCTTTTTATTGTTTTCTATACTCTCTTTATGGTTTTCCCCTTAGGCACATAACAGAGACATTTGAATTTATGTGGGCCCATTCCTCCGAAAAACTGAGAGCGTGTCACGGAAATAGACCCAAAACGGCTACTGCTGCCCATTTCCAACATGGCCGCGTCCGGCCACCCGTACGAGCGGGCATGCGCCGACGCACACGAACGAACGTTCCGTCACGAACGCGAGGACGCTATCGGGCACGCGCAGTAGCAAGCACATTGGCGCCCTTTGGGCTATTTAAACCTGTCACTAACAAGAGGACTTTGCTGGATTCCCTGTGATTCCTGTGTTCCTGTTTTCTCCTGATTGATCTCCTGTTTACCTGACTCGGCTTGTCCTGACCCTGCACCCGCTCTCCAGTCCTGATCCTCGGCTTGCTTCCTTGACCATTCTCCTGGCTTGTCCGGCTGCTGGCTCTACCAACTCTGCAATCCTGCACATCCTTGTCCTGGTGCACCATTCCAGCTGCTTCCTCTGATCTAACCGTGTATGACCCCAGCTTGTCTCCAGCTGACTCCCCACGGAGCCTTAAAGCATGCCAGCAACCACCAGCTGTTCCTGCGACTTCCTGCTTCCCAGTCTTCTGGAATTACCTGCTGGCAACCCATGCTTCTTTGGGCGCTGCTCCCCTGTCTCATCCCCAGGGTAGCTGTGCACTTAGCTGCAAGGGAAGCCCTCTAACATCTCGGCCTCACACCTGCTTCCTGACAGAGCGGCTGGATTCGGGTCATTTCCCCCTCGGGACTTTTTGCCCGTATGGTTCCTGTAGTGACAGTCAGCTCAGGGGCCTCTCCCCCATGGTCAACTGCTCTTCCTTCCCAGTGTCCCCCCCCCTGTTTGCATGGGCGGGCCGTGGACCTGGGAGGGTATTTGGGAACTTCATTGAGAGGGATGTTCATGGATCACATGGGATTGGTTGCAATGTATGATTATTCCCTCAATGTATGTACTAAACTTAATCTCTCTCCCTTCTCTTCCTCTTTCTCTTATCTCTTTTGTTGCATTCAATTTTTCTTTAGGTCTCCACCTTCAGGCAGTCGCAGCGGTGTTGAATCCAGTGGATGCCACTCCCCCCTCCCGCACACGGAAGTTGGTCCTCGGTCAGTTCAGATAAGTATACCAGGATTGTGGTTATCATGGCTAAGGTATTTTCCCTGATTGTCCACGGGCTTAACTCCAATAGGAAGCGTCATTTGGCTCTGAGGGAGTTCTGGCAGTCTGGGGCAGAGGTCATCATGGTGCAGGAGACGCACCTTAGAAAGGAGGACTCGCTGGCTTTTGCATCGCACACGTTCCCCCAAATTTATCAAGCATCTAACCCCCGGAAAAAGGCAGGGGTGGCAATACTATTCAGATGGGAATCTCAGTTTACTTGCATCGACACTCACCTACATCCCCAGGGGAGGTATATAGTTCTATGAGGAACATGGCATGCCCGACAGGCCACGTTCTGTGTGATTTATGCCTAGACAGTCCACCAAATACATTTTTTAACCAGGGTTTTTGCCCGAATTTTCCACCAGACCCACGGCCTTTTGGTCATAGGGGGAGACTTTAATTTGATTCAATCAGGCACCGCAGACCACTTGGGATTGGGAACCAGCGGCCCGTCGCCATGAACGCTAAGAGACTCGGAACTCTTTCGCCAGCTCGCTAGGCGTCACACGCTGTTCGATGCCTGGAGGGTGCTGAACCCGGGGACCCGCCAATGCACTTACTACTCAGCTCCACATCATACACACACACAAATTAATTATTTCTTTGTCAATAACAAAACGCTTCGATCTGTAACAACCCGGATGTCCGAGGCATTCCAGTTTGTGGGAGGGAGTTCAAGGCATCTCTCTTTGAGGATGACATTATCCTCACCCTCACCCAACCCAGGACATCCCTGACAAATTTCCAAAAAGAACTGGAGACCTATGGACATCTGTCGGGGTTTAAAATAAACTCCTTGAAATCTGAGGCCCTCCCCATTAACTTACCCCTGGCTGAGGTAAACCACCTGAAGGCTAATTGCCCCTTTCACTGGAAGGAGAAATCATTGAAATATCTGGGAGTCCTCCTCACCCCCTCATATGAAACTCTGTATCAGGCCAACTTTCCCCCGCAATACACGGCAATTAGGGAGCTACTGCAGAAATGGAAGCGAGACCACATCTCACTGCGGGACGTATTGCCTCTGTAAAGATGGTCATCCTCCCCAGGCTGCTTTATCTATTTGAAACTCTCCCCGTGCCGATTTTCTACGTAGCCCTTCGTAAACTACAGACATATTGAGATTTGTCTGGAACCACAAGCGCCATAGGATCCCCCAGGCAGTACTGCAGGCCTCTACACAGGATGGGGGGTTGGGTTTCCCTAACCTCACCCACTACTATCAAGCTGCCCAGTTGCGAGCCCTGATCTCCTGATTTCCTCAACGCTCCTACAATCAGTGGACGGAAATTGAAAAAATTTGGATGGCACCGGTCCATCCAAACAGTTTGCTGTGGGGTGCGAGAAGGAGATGTTGAGGCAGGTAGGCTGCTGGGACCAATGTCACTCCTGAGATCACCCTGGCTAAAACTCTCCCAGAATCATGGCTTACAATCTGATAAATCATTATTGACCTCCTTCCTCTACAACCCCAGACTGCCGGCCGGCCTCACACACCAGATGCCTGCACCATGGGCCACAAGAAATGCCTTCCATTTTGGCCAATTAGTCGATCCCAACACCTGTAAACTCTTATCATTCACTGACATTCAGGAAAAGTTTGGGATATAGGGAATTCTATGGTTACCTTCAAATCAGGCACTTTGCCCAAGATACTACCTCTAACCTGCAATCCCCCCCCCCCCCTCACCATTTGAGGGGATAGTTCTGGAGGGCTTGACATGGAGGGAGCAGATTTCATAACATATACCGGATACTTAACGCTGTTCCCCAGCTTGAGCACAATAAACATGCATACATGAGAAGGTGGGAGAAGATGCTGGGGGAGGAACTCTCTAT
Organism: Glandirana rugosa; assembly: GCA_018402905.1. NCBI lineage: Eukaryota > Metazoa > Chordata > Amphibia > Anura > Ranidae > Glandirana > Glandirana rugosa. The sequence continues at coordinate 56,151 of BLSH010155516.1, forward strand.
AGAGGCCTGGAGGGGGTCTGGTCTCATGCTGCCAAGAGCTCCAATTGCACCCTGTATAAGGAAAATGCCTACAAAATTATTTACACTTGGTACATGATGGCAGATAGACTCCATGCCATCTATCCATCTAGCTCGGACCGCTGTTGGCGGTGCGGGGGAGCCAGGGGCACTCTACTTCATATCTACTGGAGTCGCCCTGTGCTGGTTCCTTACGGGCGCATGGTGAGGGAGCTCCTGGAGAATCTGTTTGGGACTTCTGTACCCGACACTCCCAAGTTCTTCCTGCTTGGACTGTCAGTGCCGAAGTTAGCCAGGCAGCACAGAAAACTCCTTAGGCACATTCTGACAGCAGCTCATTGTTTAGTCACTCTAAACTGGAAGAGACCCCCCACCGCCGATGCCCTATACGCCAGAATAAAAGACAGCTAGAATGCAGGGTAGGCTGGAGGTAAACGACGGGATATTGGAGGCTGGTGAGACATAATTTCTTCTGCTGTTACTCTCCCTTTTGCTTCCTCTTTGCTATTTCTCTTTCCTCCCTACTGAATGTTCCCCAGCGTTCGCCCTAGTTCATTGGAGGTTCTTTTCTTCTTCACTGAGGTATTTTGGATTGTTCTAGTTCAGTCATTGATCTAGGTTGTAGCTCTCGAACCATAGTTCACTATCTGGAATGGATATACTCTCACCGCAGAGGGAGGGTAATTCTCTAGATGATGGGCAAGGTACCTAAGTACCGAGCACCTATACGGCATATGCAGCACTATGGGACACTCCTTTGTCAACTGACCTTGTCTAACATCAATACTGTAATGTTTACAACCCGGATGTATGCTCTCTATATTTGAATTATGACTGTATCTGTATAACCTATGCCTTTCCTATATACAATAAAAATCTTTAATTGGAAAAAAAAGATTATTGAATCCACCACCGAAAGTGAAATCCACCACCTAAAGCCAAAATGAATAAGCTTACCCGAAGGCAGCTATAATACCGCCTGTGTTGTAAACAACCAGCTGTTACAGCAAACCATGTGGTATGGCACCGGATCATGAGAATCCAGATCAATATGATGTCTTCTCAGATTCCTCCCAGAAGGTGGTGAGGAGAGCCTGCTCCATGGCATTGCACCCGTTTTTACATAATATTTTCTTATTAAATTTCCACTTAAAAACAGTATTATGCTATGTGCAGGATTTTTTTTTTTAATGAGGGAGGAATCTAAGAAGATGCCATACTGATATGGATTTGTAAGATCCGGTGCCATATCTGATTGCAGGATGCAGCAACTGGTTGTTTTCAACACAGGCGGTATCATAGCTGTCTTCGGGGAGGAATCTGAGACATCATATTGATCTGGATTCTCATGATCCGGCGCCATACCTCATGGTTTGATGTAACAGCTGGTTGTTTATAACACAGGCGGTATCATAGCTGCCTTCTGGCAACCATATTCATTTTGGCTTTAGGTGGTGGATTTCACTTTCGATGGTGGATTCATTAATCTTCAGGAGTCACTTCTTCTTTCTATGAACTCAATCAATTTTATTGAAATATATGAATTATAATGGACTAAGTTTATGAACTTTTTTTTCATTATCCTTATGCACCTTGCACTTTATGGATGTATATTATTTACAGCAACAAATTTTTCTAATGAGTATTTTTAAGGATATTTTCATTTTTTCGTGCACTTTATTTTTGCAATGAGATAACTTTGAATGTAGCGCTGCACTTTATATTTGTTTGTATCTACACAAGAGGTTGGTTTGTAGTAACAACTGCTTGATAATTAATTTATGTTTTTAATTTTAATGTTCTCACTTTTGCAGAAGCGCAGTATAATTCTAACCAAAATATCATGGAGAGCCCCTTCTCTGGAATTCCCAGAATCTTGGATGAACATAATAATAAATGTACCCCAAAATGTTCTTCTCCTTGTGATCCTCACAATAGCAGATAAAAATATTAACTTGCAGTCTTTGCTGCTAAAGGTAGAAAAACCAATTGACAACTTTTCTTATACTTAAAATTGTACATTTTCTGTCTACAGCAAGGATAAAATATGAAAAACACAAAAATAAAGACAACTGTAAGGAACAAATACCCACTGATGGCATTTTAGTTTAGTGACGTCTTCTTACCTGCGAAGAAAATTATTTCACAAAAACCTGCAGGAAGGAAGTCGGCGTGTTACCATAATAGTTGTGTAAGTTAATATAAGAATACATTTGAATCATCGCCTGTTACTCTGGAATATTCCGAGGAGGTGGAAGGTTCTTCTCTCCATCTGCTGCAGACTGGTAGAGGTAAGACCGGCCATGGAGAAGACATTCCACCATGGATGGGAGATGGAAGAGTGAGAGGAAGAAAGTGAAATAGAAAGGGGAAAGAGGAGGAAGGAGAATGAAGAAGACAAAATAAGAAAAATTGGGGTTAGATATAAAGGTAGACAGGCAAAGGGAAGAAGAGGCAAGAGATAGAAGAAGATCACATAAAAATATGAAAGGTGAGAGGACCCTGGAGGGTATGACAATGAAGAGTGGGTGCAAAAGAGGAATCTGGAGCATGTAACGAAAAGTGGGTGCAGGAGAAGGGTGTGATGGCTATGGCCATGGACATTGAGTGCAGGAAAGGAGTGTAGAGAGTATGACAGTGGGCAGTGGGTGCAGGAGAGGCACAACAAGGTTGCTGGCAGTTGAGGGCAGTATGTACAGGAAAGGAGTGTAGAGGGTATGACAGTGGGCAGTGGGTGCAGGAGGTATGATTAGGGCAGTATGTACAGGGAAGTGTGTGCAGTACAGGGGTGTGGATGGTATGAACATGGACAGTATGTACAGGAGATGAGTATGGAGGGTATGGCAATGGACAGTCGGTGAAGTAGTTGAGCAAGGAGAGTATAACAAGTGGCAGCATGTATAAAATAGGAGTGTGGAGGGTATGACAATGGACAGTGGGCACAGGAGAGCGATGTGGAAGGCGTGACAATGAACAGTGGAAGCAGGAAAGGAGTGTTGGGAGTATGTCAGTGGACAGTGGGGACAGGAGTAGAGTGAAGAGGGCATGACAGGGGGTAGTATGTAAAGGAGAAGAGTGAGGAGGTATGACAGTGGGTGGTATGTACAGGAGAGGCATGTGGAAGGTATGATAGTGGGCAGCATGTACAGGAGAAGAGCGTGGAGATATGACAGTGGGCAGTATGTACAGGAGAGGAGTGTGGAAGGTATGACAGTGGGCAGTATGTACAGGAGAGGAGTGTGGAAGGTATGACAGTGGGCAGTATGTACAGGAGAGGAGTGTGGAAGGTATGACAGTGGGCAGTATGTACAGAAGAGGAGTGTGGAAGGTATGAGAGTGGGCAGTATGTACAGAAGAGGAGTGTGGAAGGTATGAGAGTGGGCAGTATGTACAGGAGAGGAGTGTGGAAGGTATGACAATGGACAGTATGTACAGGAGAGGAGTGTGGAGGGTATTGCAGTGGGCAATACCTAACTGTGCTACACAAGCTTGGTGCACCCTCTGTATTTTCTACTATAAGAAATAACATTAATATAAGAGAGTGTGGAGTGTGTGGGAGTGAGACAATAATGGTGGGTATAGAAGTGTTGGTTTGAAGGTGCCGGTATTTTTCTATCAGTGTTGTTTAAGTTTTTCTTTTAAATTGAGATGAAGTAGAGTTGAGCGGACACCTGGATGTTCGGGTTCGGCCGAACTTCGCAGAAACGTTCGGGTTCGATACCGAACGTTATCCGAACTTCACCCCGGACCCCATTGAAGTCAATGGGGACCCGAACTTTTCGGCACAAAAATGACTGTAAAATAGTCCTGGAAAGTGCTAGAGGGCGTCAAAAGGAAGAAAAATGAGAGATGTTATTATATCTGCAATCTGTCCCTCAAAGCAGTAGTAATCTCTACCTAGTCCAGTATCAGATCGTTCTGTAATGCGGGATGAGATGTTATAGATCTACAATCTGTCCCTCAAAGCAGTAGTAGCAGCGGCGGCTGGTGTGTGTTGGGCGCTTGGGCGCCGCCTCCCCACCGGCTACAGAAGAAGAAAAAAAAAAAGTCAGCCTCGCCCCCCTGCAGGAGGCGCCGGTTCATTGACAGTTTTTTTTTTTCGGCTCCTTGGCTGTCACATGACAGCCAAGTAGTGAGCCTATTAAAAGCAATGCATAGCTTGATTGGCTGCCCTGAGCCTCTGCTCAGGGTGATTGGATGCGGTGGCCGGGGGCGGGTCACTGTGGCAGCGGAGGTGACTTCCGCTCCCACAGAGACCACGACCGCCCGGTGACCGACGAGGGGGGACAGCCGCTCTCCACATGCCAAATCTCTGCAACAATCCTGCCTGCTGGATGGGGTAAGTGCGGGGGGATCTCTGCAATGTACCCCACCTGTTTCACTGCCTGCAAACTGCCCCCACCTGTGTCACTGGCTGCAAACTGCCTCACCTGTGTCACTGCCTGCAAACTGCCCCTCCTGTGTCACTGCCTGCAAACTGCCCCCACCTGTGTCACTGGCTGCAAACTGCCCCCACCTGTGTCACTGGCTGCAAACTGCCCCACCTTTGTCACTGCCTGCAAACTGCCCCACCTTTGTCACTGCCTGCAAACTGCCCCACCTGTGTCACTGCCTGCAAACTGCCCCCACCTGTGTCACTGGCTGCAAACTGCCCCACCTGTTTCACTGCCTGCAAACTGCCCCCACCTGTGTCACTGGCTGCAAACTGCCCCCACCTTTGTCACTGACTGTAAACTGCCCCACCTGTTTCACTGCCTGCAAACTGCCCCCACCTGCGTCACTGGCTGCAAACTGCCCCACCTGTGTCACTGGCTACATAACTGCCCCCACTTGTGTCACTGGCTACATAAGTGCCCCCCACCTGATGTTCAGTTGTATACTATGCCCTGTGATGCTGAGCTGTATACTGTGTCCTGTGATGCTCAGCTGTATACTATGCCCTGTGATGCTGAGCTTTATACTGTGTCCTGTGATGCTGAGCTGTATACTGTGTCCTGTGATGCTCAGTTGTATACTATGCCCTGTGATGCTGAGCTGTATACTGTGTCCTGTGATGCTGAGCTGTATACTGTGTCCTGTGATGCTGAGCTGTATACTGTGTCCTGTGATGCTGAGCTGTATACTGTATCCTGTGATACTGGGGCTGTATACTGTGTCCTGTCATGCTGAGCTGTATACTGTGTCCTGTCATGCTGAGCTGTATACTGTGTCCTGTGATGCTGAGCTGTATACTCCTGACACAATGTGGAATACAGGGGACGGAGCTGGTGGATTCTATCAGAGGTGGGGCTTATTAGAAGTAGGAGGGGTCAAAAGGAAGGGCGAGGCTTGGCGTCCCCCCCATCCAAAAACTTCACCAGCCGCCACTGAGTAGTAGTAATCTCTACCTAGTTATTATCACTGCAATCTGTCCCTCACAGCAGTAGTAGTAGTAGTAATCTCTACCTAGTTATTAGATCTGCAATCTGTCCCTCACAATCTGTCCCTCACAGCATCCTCTCCCTACACTAACCTAAGAGCATGTGACATGCAGCACTGTGACTCCAGCTTATAAAGAGGCTGGGTCACACGGTGCACTGGCCAATTATTAGTAGGCATGGCTGTGATGGCTTCTAGGGAAAACATAAGAACATGTTGGTGTCAGGGCTGGGCTTTTAGCAGCTCAGCTCTCTGATAATTACCAGCCACTCCTTGTTTCCACAATGACTCACCTGGTTACCATTACCTGCCTCATTCGCCTTCAGCCAGCCCCTTTTGGCTATTAAACTGCTGTGCTCATTACTTTTGGCGCCTTCTCCTTGGTCAGCATATCCAGTGTGTCTCTCTGCTGTGTTCCTGTTTGACTTTGCCTGGCTGACGTTTCTTCTGGTTCCTGATCCTGATCTTTGGCTTCTGACAGCGCTGCTTCCTGGCTCCCTGACTCCAGCTTGTCATTTTGGCTTCCTAACCATGGCTTCTGATTTTGGCTACGTTCCTGATTTGTATTATTTCACTATTACATTAAAGGTGTGATTTTTACTGCATTTTTTGTCTCTGCCTGGTTCATGGTCCTTGACAGTTGGTGAACGCATCACCTCATTGTTGAGGGGAGAAAGGTACCCCATGATCACTTTCCTGTTGGGTAACTGGAAGTGATTTTTCTGGGAGGTGAAAGGGATTCAGATAGTGGTGTAGGGTGGACATGGTACCTTTGCTTTTGAGGGAAAAGAGACAAACATGGGGGAGAGCATGTTGGAGTAGAACAATAATGATGGGTATAGAAGAGTTGGGTTTGAAGGCACCTGTATCTCTCTATCTCTGGGATTTTCCTGTGTTGTTGAAGTGTTTTGAATGAGATGAAAAGATTTACTTTGAAAGTCTTTGAAGTTATAAATCTGCCAGGGGAAGCTATTCCTGTTCTGGAATGCCACAGCTGTAGCACCCTCCAAGATAGGTGCTAGATTAGAGCAAATTAGTTCTGGCTCTCCTGTAATCAGTGGATCTGCCTTTGATTACCTTAGTCTGCTCTGAGTTTCTCAGGCTGATTTTGACTGCTTTCCTCTCTTCTGGATTGTTCTGGAAGGTAGAGGATTGGGAGAGTCAAATTCACAGTATGAATATTTGTCTGGTCCCAGCCAATCACTTGGGGAGGGCCCAGAAGGTGGCTGGGAGGGAGCATAACTAGTTTGAAGCCTTTCTTGTCCAGGAGGAGGAGATCCCAGCCTGAAGGTCTTCTGCCCTTCTGGGTAGCCCAGCTGTGCTTTCCTACTGCTCATCGAGCTCCCAGCTTTGCTAGCTAGAGGGGGGTCTATTCTACTAAGCTTTGCTTGAGATGACTGAAAGACTTAATTTTGGGGGTTCTGGTCAAGAAAATTCACTGGATTTGTGTCTGGAAGATTTTGGAAGGAGGAATCCAACTATCCGTGTCACATATCTGGTGGGTAGAGATTGGTTTATGCAGAGGAAAGCCTCTCTTACACCTCTGACTTGGGGCCCCTGGTAGAGAATACAAGTGGCACAGGAGTGCAGAGTTGCATGAGTGCCAGTAGACGTGCTTGCTGCTGGTTGTGTAGTACGCCAGATGGCAGTGGATCTCCAAAGGGCAGGAACAGGCTGGTATGTTAGCCGAAGAGCAGGTCCCAGTGGCAGATGGACAGGTGCTAGCAACTTGGTAGCTCCGAATGGACTGAAATGTAAGCATAGTCAGACAAGCCAGGTCATAAACAGAACAATCAGATCAAGTACAGGCAGGAGAATAGTGAAAGAACAAGCCGGAGTCAATGCAGGTGGAGAACAATAACAGTCAGGAACAAGCCGGGTCAGTATTTCATGAGCAGATTGTTGTAGAAATTTAGGGTGTATTATGTATTGTCACAGTGTCTCCCAGTGTTGGTTTACCGGTATTCGCTGTGTACAGCGAATATGGCTTTAACCGATACTGAGGAAAGGCCAATACAATGGATATCTTCCATCAATTGATAATTACACGCTACCGCCCGATCATCCCGGCCAGCAGGCGCCCTGTGCGGTTATCGCTGGAGCAAACGCTGGTCTGGATCTTTGAGGTGCAATGCAAGTTCTGTGGCGCGGGTGTATTACCGTCAATCAGGGGGCCCCTGTCTTCTGTACAGATCGATCTGCTTGGCGGCGGTTTACTTGCCTTATGGAATTAGTATTGCCTTTTATGTAAGGATAATGATCTGTGGGCTTTCTGTGGCATCTGATCAATGTGACAGAAATCTACAGCTATATTCCTTTGTGTTGTAATTTACCCTTTAATGGAACAGTAGCATAGCCCTTATGTAATATAGTTTTATAAGAACTGTATCTGGTAAGGGTTCATTGT
>BLSH010155516.1:83362-101239 GCA_018402905.1 Glandirana rugosa
GGTAGCCGGTTTCTAGTGGAGGGCGTTACCCACGTGAATACGGACGACCGTCGCTCCTCTCGGTAATACGATGTTACCTACGTTTGGTGGGGTGGTACCGACCCGGACCATTTCGTCAGCGAAGTCTCGGAGAAGGAAGAACTTTTTGAAATGTGTTGACAGGTTTTGAAGTTTGTAAGATTCGTGAAAAAGCGTTCCACCTCCTTTATATACCTTGTGAGTAAATGACGACTCATCACAACTCGCTTGGGCCTGACATTGCAAGCTCAGGCATGGCTTGAAAACCCACAGGCACCGTGCCTGGGCCTGTAAGTGATGGCTTCTAAGGGCAAACCAGTGAAACGCTTGTTGATTGGCTGCCCTGCAGCTTCTCAACACGTGGAGTAAAATAGCAGAACCCCGGACCGAACACGAACAATTTTTTAAATGTCCGGGTCCGTGCCACGGACACCCAAAAGTTCGGTACGGACTCGAACGTTACAGTCCGGGTTCGCTCAACACTACTCAGCAGTAAATGAGTGTTCCATATATTTCCTCCACCTTGCGAAAAAGTGCTTAGAATGTTTGAAGTTTTGGACAGTTGTGTAAAGTTTTTCAAGAAGGAAGAGGCTCTGAAGCGACTGCTTTACCAGGCCCAGCCATGGTGGGGTGGTTTGCATCCATTGTAGCATAATGGCTCTCCTCGCTGCCAGCAGGCATAAGTGCACCCATTGCGGGAGGTGATCTTTGGCCGATGGTGGGTCAGAGTCTGTAGCGGGATAATGGCTAAAGAGGCATAGCATAGGATCTTTGGGTAAGACCACCTTGTGGATTTTTTTGACATAGCTGAGCACCTCATCCCAAAAAACAGAAACCTGATCACAGCTCCATAGCTTATGGAGCAATGTCGGTTTCGGGTCAGAGCACAAAGAGCAGTATGAGCAGGAGGGGTCTGACACATTGGAATACACAGTAGGCCCGATGGGCTATCTTGAATTTTGTTTCTCGCCAAACTTCCAAGATCATTAAGGTCCGTATCTTTTGATAATCCCACTAATATTTGAGCTGGGACTTCCTGAGGTACTACAGGGATTGTGGATGACAACAGGCCCAGGAACTGCATACACTTCTTGGCCATCAGAAATTGCCTCGTCCTTACTATTCCCGACTTGGTCTGAACTTCCACAAACTTCCTAAGAGGCAACAATACACGAACTTGGGTAGTGTCGAATTGCATTCCTAGATAGTCTAGGACTTGAGCCGGTTGCAACAGACTCTTGCGATGGTTGATTAACCAACCGAACCATCTGATCCTGCTGCAGGTTATCAGCCGTGCTATTGAAGGAGGGACTTTGACGCGGCCCGAGGGAGAATGTTGTCCAGATAATGAAAAATTGGAATGCCTCTGATCCTTAAGATAGCGATGACCACTGCCAAAACTTCTGAAAATGTTTTCGGAACTGTGGCCAGCCCAAATGGCAGACAACGAAACTGGCAATGGAAGCGATGGTGTGATGTACTTATGGGCACATGTAGGTAAGCATCCGCTAGGCCTATTGACGCTAGCCAATCTCCCTTCTTCACAATGGACAATGATGGTTTGCAGACTCCATTTTGAATGGAGGGACTTTCATGAAGGTATTCGGGGCTTTTAAGTCCAGGACCAGCCTGAATCCTCCTGAAGATTTGTTACCCTGAACAGAAGAGAATAGAATCCTTCTCCCTTCTCGTGCCTCAGAACTGGCAGAATTGCTTGAGATGCCAATAAATTCTTTACATACATCAATAAACAATGCCGTTTTCTCTAGACAAGTAGGAATTCGGGTCTCCATAGAATTAGACTAGGGAGGTCTTTCCTTGAATGATGTCCAAGACCCAGGTATCTTTACCACTTCAGCCCCGGAAGGATTTCACACTTTAGGACCAGAGCACTTTTTGCGATTCGGCGCTGCATCGCTTTAACTGACAAATGCGTGGTCGTGCGACGTTGTACCCAAACAAATTTTGCGTCCTTTTTCCCCCACAAATAGAGCTTTCTTTTGGTGGTATTTGATCCCCTCTGCGTCATTTCTGATCACCGCTATAAACAAAAGAAGAGCAACAATTTTGCAAAAAAAACCCAAATTTCTTACTTTTTGCTAAAATACAAATCCAAAAAAAATATATAAAAAAACATTTTTTTCAACAGTTTTGGCCGATTTTATATTCTCCCTCATATCTGTGATAAAAAAATCGCAATCGGCATTTATTGATTGATTTGCGCAAAAGTTGCCGCGTTTACGGATGATGAGAATTCATTTTTGGGGTTTTTATTTTTTATTTTTATTTTTTACTAGTAATGGCGACGATCTGCGATTTTTAGCGGTACTGCAATATTGCAGTGGACATGTCGGACCATTTTGACACTTTTTTGGGACCATTGGCATTTATACAGCGATCAGTGCTATAAAAATGCACTGATTACTGTGTAAATGCCATTGGCAGTGAAGGGGTTAACCTGGGGGGCGCTCTAAGGGTTAACTGTGTTCCCTGGGTGTGTTCTAACTGTGTGGGGGCTGCCCTAGCAGGGGAAGGGGAGTGATCACAGCTTCCTTATAGAGGAAGGCTGTGATCACAGCCCTTCCCCCTCTCACAGAACGGAGATCTGTGTTTACATACACGGACCTCCGTTCTTTCACTCCGGGGGGGGGCATCGCGGGTAGCCAGCGGAGATCGAGTCCGCCGCTCCCTGGCCCCCCCGGACACAGTGAGCGAACGAGCGAGCGCGCCTCTGGCGGCGCGCATGCGCTCACAGTGCACAATCTCGCAGCCGCCGTCATATGACGGCGGTTTGCGATATCGAACCACCTTGACGCCGTCAACCTACGGTTGGCAGTTGGCAAGTGGTTAAACTTCTTCTGCCCAGACCTCTCCAAAGTAAGTCAGTCTGCTCCCACTTGGGAAGTCTGGACGGGGAACCCTTCAGAAGAGCTTGTCTGAAGCTTTCGCTGGCTGGTTCACCTTGGCTTTGGTTGCTTTGAGAAAGGCTAGACTCTGCCCCTTCCACTGTCTAAAGAACGATCGCCCCGGTTGGTACGCGGAAACCCTTTTTTAGATCTCTCAGAAGGGACGAACGGCTGAGGGAATCTTTTCCTTTCCAGCGGAAAAAGCTCTGAGTTCCCTCCAGACACTTGTTGCACCTACGACTCCATGGTTTTGCCAAAAAATCTTCCATCAAAAGGAAATGAGCAAAGGCTGGCCTTGGAAGCACTATCCACTGACCAATGCTTCAGCCATAGGGCTCTGCGTGCCGTCACAGACTGAGCCATCAATTTCAGTGTTATCCTGACCTGGTCCACGGAACAATACACCAATATATAGAAAATACACCCTGATCCTAATGGACTGTAAAGGAGGGAACCTTCTTCCCCTATCATTTAACCCAAAGAACCGGCCTCCAACTCCAACAATGCACACCTCTAAGGCTGCCGCCACTTAGGAAAGTGCTAAAGTTGGCCTGCAGGCTGCTCCTGCTACCATATGCATTCTTTTGAGATCTGTGCCTATCCTACGATCCATTGGACCTTGAAGAATACTGAGTCATCTAGAGGCCAGGTAATGTGCCCAGCTTGTCTCTGTAATGAGGCATCCGCCTTAGGCATGGCATCCCAAAGCTTAGGATCCCTAGAGCAAAAAGGGTAGAAAGTTTGAGACCATGTTGTGGAGGTTCAATCTTTTATCGGGCATTGCCCATTCATCTTCCATTATTTCTTGTATTTAAAAAAAATAAATAAATAATGGGAAGGACAGGAGTAACCTTTTCATGTCCGGATAATATTCTCACTCACTGCATAAAATACTAAGCGCTTTTGAAGAGCTTTTTAGGCACTTTTGAAAAGCTTTCCATTGATTTCAATGGAGAGGGGTGTATTTTCGCCATCCAGCCAGCGCACTGCCACAGTGTGAGAGCATCCATTGATTTTAAAAGAAATAGGATTTGTGAGCTTTTCAGGTGCCTGTTTAGCGTGAAAGTGCATAAAAAGCGCCTCAGTGAGAAAGGGGTCTTAGGCTCGACTCACACCCATGCATCTCCAGCATCCCCCGCATCCCGCAGACCCACACCACAAATATGTTCCATAGGGAACAACGCCAAACAGACTGTAGTGCAGATATGCAAAAACGCACCAAAAACGCACGGGTGCGAATCAGGCCCAAAGAAGGAATCATCTGAATGTTCTTCTGAACTGTAGCGATATGTTGCCTCTGGCTCTGATTCTGAAACGGAAGAGTGCCGCCTAGGCCGCGATCTCTTAGACACGGCCTTCAAGCCGTCTTTGACTGCCGCCTTAATATAGTGCTTCGCCGGGCATGCATCTGCTGCATTATCACATGTGGCCTCCTTAAAACAAGAGAAGTATACACGCCTCCCTGGCAGGGAGTTTTGCACGCGTGCCCCGCAGGCCTCCTCATTCCGGGCCGAGGCCCTTTCAGAAGATGAAGAGGATCTGCGTCTTTGCTTATGCACCTCACTTAGTGGTTGTTTTCTGGTGTTGCAACTGCCATTGTCCTGGGCTCACGGCAATGCAATGAGGCACCAGAGAGGGTGACCTGGAGTGGCGCTCCGCATGGATTTTATCCCGCCGCCGACCATTCCTCTCATCCGACTTATCCCGCACTTCATTCTTTGTGGGTGATGCAGCTCCTGGTACTTCCCTGCGGGCATTTACCCCGCATCCGGGTCTTCTCTCTATGTAGAGAAGAAGAATGCACTCTTTTAAAAAAAAAAAAACTTAAAAATGACCAAAAATGTTTCCATGCATTCTTCAGTGCTATAGAGGCAGGCAGGAGGACCCAGGACACCTGGAAACACAGACAGCCAGAGATCTATCCAGCAACTCAAGGCAGCAGCCCTGTTGAGATCCCACATCACTCAGCACAGAGGCAGTGATAATGAGACAAGCTGGAGCTACAGGTGTTGTAATCACCGCAGGGAAGCAGGAAACAGAGCATGGGAGAGGGTGTTCCTATCATACCAGGAAGTGGCCACTCTCAGCAACCTCCTGAGAGTCCCTGTAGGACTACAAGCCTCAGCTGCTGTTTCATCTGTTTGCCACGCAGCCCAAACCAGCAACGCTTAATTGCTTCTGGAGGCCGGTGTACACATGCAGTGCTTTATACTGCTGTCTCACCCATTTGCCACACAGCGCAACTAGCAGTATTTAACTGCTTTTCTAGAGTCCGGTGTATACATGCAGTCCTTTATACTGCTGAAGTGATGCCTGCCTGCCGTCTCAACAATTTGCCGCACAGCCCACCCAGCAGTGTTTAACCACTCTCTAAAGCAGTGGTTCTCAACTCCGGTCCTCGGGACCCACCAACAGGTCTGCATCTCCCCAAGGTAATACTTAAATTCTGGCCTGTTGGTGGGTCCTGAGGACCGGAGTTGAGAACCACTGCTCTAAAGGCTGGTGTATACATGCAGTCCTTTATACTGCTTCACTGAGACCCGGCACCAAGGGTACCCCACAAGGGAAGATTTACAGCCCGGACAGGGGGTCTTCTGAACTCAGGAGAGCGCATGAACCCGAGCAGGATCGCATGGACATCACAAGGTTTCGCAGTACGTCTCCTACCTTGCTTCTTCTTGTGTGTGTGGATGAGTATATATTTGTCTTAAGAGGCGTCCGGAGCAAGGATGAAAAAAAAAACACTGCATATAGGCAGACAGCCGCCTCTTATAGGCTTGGAAAGAGGTTGTCCTGAAGGGGTCAGAGGGGGCGGAGCTGACCCATAGTAGGCTGACATGAGGAGGTCCAGGAAATATATATACAATAGCTCACAAAAGTGAGTACACCCCTCACATTTCTGTAAATATTTTATTCTATCATTTCATGTGACAACACTGAAGAAATGACACTTTTCTACAATGTAAAGTAGTGAGTGTACAGCTTGTATAACAGTGTAAATTTGCTGTCCCCCAAAATAACTCAACACACAGCCATTAATGTCTAAACCACTGGCAACAAAAGTTAAAAAACCTCTAAGTGAAAATGTCCAAATTGGGCCCAAGGTGTCAATATTTTGTGTGGCCACTATTATCTTCCAGTACTGCCTTAACCCTCTTGGGCATGGAGTTCACCAGAGCTTCACAGGTTGCCATTGGAGTTCTCTTCCCCTCCTCCATGATGACATCACAGAGCTGGTGGATGTTAGAGACCTTGCACTCCTCCATCTTCCATTTGAGGATGCCCCACATATGCTCAATAGGGTTTAGGTCTGGAGATGCTTGGCAAGTCCATCACCTTTACCCTCAGCTTCTTTAGTAAGGCAGTGGTCATCTTTGAAGTGGAAGTGTCGTTATCATGTTGGAATACTGCCCTGCGACCCAGCCTCCAAAGGGAGGGGATCATGTTCTGCTTCAGTATGCCACAGTACATGTTGGCATTCATGGTTGCTTCAATGAACTGTAGCTCCCCATTGGCAGCACTGATGCAGCCTCAGACCATGACACTCCCACCACCATGCTTGACTGTAGGCAAGACACACTTGTCTTTGTACTCCTCGCCTGGTTGCCACCACACACGCTTGACACCATCAGAACCAAATAAGTTTATCTTGGTCTCATCAGACCACAGGACATGGTTCCAGTAATCCAAGTCCTTAGTCTGCTTGTCTTCAGCAAACTGTTTGCGGGCTTTCTTGTGCATCATCTTTAGAAGAGGCTTCCTTCTGGGACGACAGCCATGCAGATCAATTTGATGCAGTGTGCAGCGTATGGTCTGAGCACTGACAGGCTGACCCCCCACCCCTTCAACCTCTGCAGCAATGCTGGCAGCACTCATACGTCTATTTCCCAAAGACAACCTCTGGATATGACGCTGAGCACGTACATTTAACTTCTTTGGTCCACCATGGCGAGGCGCTGTTCTGAGTGGAACCTGTCCTGTTAAAACTCTGTATGGTCTTGGCCACCATGCTGCAGCTCAGTTTCAGGGTCTTGGCAATCTTCTTATAGCCTAGGCCAGGGGTAGGCAACCTGCGGCTCTCCAGCTGTTGTAGAACTACATTTCCCATCATGCTTCTGGGAGTAATTGTATCCATCAGCCTTGCAATGCCTCATGGGAAATGTAGTTCTACAACAGCTGGAGAGCCGCAGGTTGCCTACCCCTGGCCTAGGCCATCTTTATGTAGAGTGACAATTCTATTTTTCAGATCCTCAGAGAGTTCTTTGCCTTGCGGTGCCATGTTGTACTTCCAGTGACCAGTATGAGAGAGAGCGATATCAAATTTAACACACCTGCTCCCCATTCACACCTGAGACCTTGTAACACTAACGAGTCATATGACACCAGGGAGGGTAAATGGCTAATTGGGCACAATTTTCACTTAGGGGTGTACTCACTTTTGTTGCCAGCAGTTTAGACATTAATGGCTGTGTGTTGAGTTATTTTGAGGGGACAGTAAATTTACACTGTTATACAAGCTGTACACCCACTACTTTACATTGTAGCAAAGTGTCATTTCTTGAGTGTTGTCAAATGAAAAGATAGAATAAAATATTCACAAAAATGTGAGGGGTGTACTTACTTTTGTGAGATACTGTAAATCTTCTCATTACATTGGAGCTTGGTGTACAATCCCCCCATTCACACTAGTGGCCAGTATGAAGGCTCCCTTAAATTGGTAGTCAGTGTAAATCCCTCCTTACATTGGCAGTTACTGTGAATGCTCCTATTACATTAGTGGTCAGTGTAGAATCCCCCACTATATTCTTGCCAATGATTTCCAGCTTTACTCTACATTATTCAGAATTTGCCACAGTGTACTGCCTCCTAACTAATCTCATCCCCCCACCTCTGCCACTGATCTCATCGACCCCCAGCATTGCCACTGATCCCAGAAGTCCTAGGATCCCTAGGAGTTTTCTGTCTATTGATGGGTTCCCTCATCTCCCCAGTCCATGGTGTGCAGGCAGTGAGGAGAGGATGTGATGTAACCTTTAGCAACCAATCAGTGAGCAGTAATGATGTGCACTAAACCTTGCAACCAATCATTGAGTGGTAAGGATATGCAGTGACCTCTAGCAACCAATCAGTGAGCAGTAATTATGTGCAGTAACTTCTAACAACCAATTAGTGAGCGGTAAGGATGTCCAGTAATCTCTAGCAACCAATCAGTGAGAAGTATTGATGTACTGTAATCTCTAGCAACCAACAGACAAGCAGAAGTTATGTGCTGTAACCTCTAGCAAATAATCAGTGAGCCATAATGTGTTCTGTAACCTCTAGCAGCCAGTCAGTGAGTGGTAATGATACAATGTAACCTCTGGCAACCAATCGCAATCGCTGCCTGATCTGATCCAGTAAACTGATTTTGAGTCTATCTGCTATTTATTGTATGTCTCAGTGCAGGTGGCGAGTGAAATTGCATGGAAGGGGGGGCCAAGAAAATGTTTGCCCAGGGTCCAATCAATATTAAAGATGGCCCTGAGGCCGCACTGCCACATGAAGGCACCTCTGGTAAGTGTGGTCCCGTACCCTGGACTATCTGAGTTCCCAACTATGGGACATATATAGCAATTCACAAACAGAGAGCAGGCTCACCTAGAGGAAGCAACACAGCAGAAGCCCAGACATCTCCTTTACAAGGCAGCTGAAGACTCCCGGTGATTTGTCTGCACCAAATCCAATGGCCGCTTTGCTCTGCAGGTACATGTGAGCACGGCAATATACAACACAATACAAAGGGAGTCCCCAGCATATTTTTAACCCCTTCAATACTGGGAACTTTCACCCCCTTCCTGCCTGGGCCAATTCTCAGCGCTGTCACGCTTTGAATGAAAACACTGCACCCATGTGACATTTTTATCCTTTTTTTCACACAAATAGAGCTTTCTTTTGGTTTATAATCACTGCTGGGGTTTTATTTTTTAAATGAAAAAAGACTGAAAATAATTTTAAAAACATGTTTGTCTTTGTTTCTGTTATAAACTTTTGCAAATAAATTATCTTTCTTCATAAATGTATTCTATTATATAATATGAATTCTGCTCCATTTGTTTAGTAAAAATACCCTAAATCAGTGAACATAATTTAGTCTGTAGGAAAGTTATAGACCTCACTATTGCTTGTATCAATATTTAACGCTTCTAGATTTTAAAGCAATGCAGAAGAGGAGGAGATCTCAAATGGTCCTTTTAAAGGCAAGAAGCTTTAACCGGTTCCCCAACGCGCGCCGTCTTTTTACGACGGCAGTGGGGGAGCCCTGCGCAAATCGCCGTAAATAAACGGCGATTTGCTTTTGGCCACCAGGGGGGGCGCACCCGCCGCACTCCTGAGGAGTGTGCCCGCGGCTCGGGCGGACCCCATGTCCGCCGGCGAGCCGCGATGAGCGGCTACAGGGAAAAGAACGGGGAACCGCCGATGTAAACACGGCGGTTCCCCGCCCTGTCAGTGGGGCATGAGAGATCTACTGATCCCTGTCACTGGGATCAGTTAGATCTCTCATGCCCATGTTAGCCCAACCCCCCCACAGTAAGAACACACCCAGGGAACACAGTTAACCCCTAGCTCTCCCCCCCCCAGGTTAACCCCTTCACTGCCAATGACATTTATACAGTAATCAATGGACATTTAAATTTCTGATCGCTGAATAAATGTCATTGGTCCCAAAAAAGTGTCAAAAAGGTCCTACATGTCCGCCCAATATCGCAGTACCGCTAAAAATCACAGATCGCCGCCATTACTAGTAAAAAATTAAAAAAAAATAAAAACCCCAGAAATTAATTCTCATCATCCGTAAACGCGGCCACTTTTGCGCAAACCAATCAATAAACGCCGATTGCAATTTTTTTTATCGCAAATATGAGGAAGAATATAAATCGGCCAAAAACGGTGAAAAAAAATGTTTTTTTATATTTTTGTTTTGGATTAGAATTTTAGCAAAAAGTAAGAAATTTGGTTTTTTTTGCAAAATGGTCGCTCTTCTTTTGTTTATAGCGGCGATAAGAAATGACGCAAAGGCGATCAAATACCACCAAAAGAAAGCTCTATTTGTGGGAAAAAAAGGACGCAAATTTTGTTTGGGTACAACGTCGCATGACCGCGCAATTGTCAGTTAAAGCGACGCAGTGCCGAATCGCAAAAAGTGCTCTGGTCCTAAAGCTGGAAAACCTTCCGGGGCTGAAGTGGTTAAGGAGCGCACACTGCTGGATCAATTCACCGATGATGATATCCTGCAGAAGTTCAGGTTATCCAAGCAACTTATCATGGAGCTTTATACCCAACTCATAGGGTACTTTGAACCCTCTAAACAGAGAAGCCATGCCGTACCAGCCATGATTAAATTGCTGGCTGGAAAATCATCATACCAGATGCTTGTGATAACTTACCACATGGCTTCATGCGGTCTTTAAGGCATACATTGGAAAGATAACTCAACAATTTTAAGGAAAATTTCTTCAGGAATTACAGGGATCATTGTGAGACATTTTATCGCATAATTGGATGCAGGAAAATATTGCTTAGTGAATTGTGCCCACTGACTGGAGACAGTAGAAAAAAAATAAACGCTTTCAGGGCCTGGGTCCAAGGCCAGGCGAAGGCTTTCACAAGTGTTCTATTCCTGTGTCCAAGCCACACCTCCTGACCTTTGACCTTTGTGGACACGCCTCCTGACCTTTGACCTTAGGGAGAGGTCCCTAATCCAAGTCCTGATCTTGTTCTTCAAGGGAAAACCCTAAACCCTTTTTTCAATAGTTTCATTTTATCTTTTCTTATTACATTTTTGTTTTTTTAATGATTTTTTTAAACACACAGTGACCAGAGCAATGCAGTGTTACCATAATAACATTGTACTACTCTGGGGAAGTGATCAGCATTTTTTTCACACATTATGATTGCTTATACCAATGAACATGGAGAGCAATAAATATTGGGAAGGTATTTGAGCTTTCCAATGAGCCCCTGAGTGTGTTTGGGTCCTCCTAGCCTGTCATGGGATGAACCGTTCCATCGCTGCCTCAGAGCATTTGCCGACCCACCAGTGGTGATTGATTGATTGACTGCCACAATGTTGCTTATGGAGAATTTATTTAGCAGCTTTGACTGAGGTTTAGGGCAAAGGACACCCCTGACGTCACTGAATTTCCTCAGCTTTCACAGATAAAAGACTTTTAAGGTGACGGCCATCCTGTGAATTTAAGGTCCTGGTTGTAGAGCAGAAGAAATGCCAATAAATTCCCGGATGAGACACCATACTTCAGATCCCAGCTATATTTCAACTACTTTGGAATCTCCAGCTAAAGTTCCTGCATGGTGTTCCTTTCCCAGGCACAGCTCTACCCCCCCCCCCCCCCCAGGGAAAACCACATCCAGTCCAACATTGTAAGCTTAGGCCCCAGACCATGGCCTTGTCTCTCAAGCAAATGGCTGACCTCCATAGGCAGCAGGCCTAGGAAGACAAGACTCACCAAGATAACGTCTTGCCACCACAGTGTTAGAGGATTCCATAAAGATCAGACCCAATGTTACCCGCAGGTGGTGACCATCAATTCCCAGACTGGACCAGTGCAAAATGCTGATGTTGCCCTCCTGAGATCTGGGAAACTTGCAACTACACAAACAATAAAATAAAGAGCACAAAGGCCTAGTGCATTCTCCACAGCACTTTACTGAAGGATAAATGAGTGAGAACTCACAAAAGCAATAAAACATAACAGTGTTGTACGTAAGTTCCAGAACTGAAAGATCTTCAGCATAACAAAAATACAAATACAATGGGACATGGTGACCACCTGAGATGTTTCAGGGGGTATACCCCCTTCAGAGCAAAACCTTTTGTTGTGTTGAAGACCTTTTGGTTTTGGAGCTTACACAGAATGCTGTTATATTCATTGCTTTTGTGAGTATGCACACTTTTTATCCTTTAATAAAGTGCTGTGGAGAATGCACTATGATTTTGCACCCTTTGTTTTGTCTTTTTTTCTAGGAAGACAAGACATCCAACATACACCCTCCCGCAGGCAGGAGCCCAGGGGGAAGAGAGCTACTGTAGATCATAAATATTCATACCCTCTTCCAGCCTGCACCACTGGCAATAAACCATCTAGCAGCTGACCAGGAGGACATCAATATTCATAACCCATCCTTACTGAATCTCCTTGCACCATGGCAAGGGACACCCCAGCAGCAGGCAGAACCAAACAATAACACAGGACTTAGGGATGACCAAGGGAAAACAGAGATATAATTTACATTTAAGCTAATTACAACCTAGCAGTGCTAAAATCAAATAGTCATCCCTACTTGTGATATTCTTTATATTAATACAAACTCTGAGGGTTTTCAAACACGTTTTAGGTGTTAGGTTTGGTAGGGTAAGGACATCTATGTTAGAAATGATTACAGATTGATGGAGAGAGGACTGTTTCTCTCACTCATACAGGATGTCATGTAACTGATGGGAGATTGGGAGGACAAGGGCAGCCTCTCTTGTATCTCCAGGCCAAGTGCCCCTGGATGTGAGACGCGAGAGGTGATGTGGTATAGGAGGTACATGAGTGCCGGAGGAGGATCCTGGCAGAACTTCAGACCAGAGATGCCAACTGGCAGGAATCAGCAGAATGTGCGGGTAGGAGAATCACATGAGCAGTTGGTGGGGGCCACAGCAAGTTCCAAAAGAAGATAAAGAGGAACTTCAGATTAACAGTCCCTTGGACCCTATCCAGTTCACCAGCGTGTGGGGTAAGAAATTAAAAAGAAAAGACACCCTGCCATTATTATTCTGTTTCTAACCAAATAACTTCCCAGGTTAGAACAATGTCCACATTGTGTCCCACAGCATCCTCTCATCATTTGAGGGTCAAAAGAAGGACCCCCCACATCTCACTGGTTGAGCATTGAGGAAGTTCCCACCAAGGGGTTCCCAATGACATCACTGCTAATACTTGGTATTCATCTGAATATTGACATTTTTGTTTTTTCTTACAGGAACTGACAATTTACACAGCACTTTACATATTATACATTGACAGCAGTTCTTGCCCTCAAGGAGCTTACAATTTAAGGTTCCTATCTCTCATACATTCACTTACTGGGGCCAATTTAGACAGAAGCCTGTTAACCTACCAGCATGTCTTTGGATTCTTGGAGGATATGGGAGTACCATGAGGAAACCAATGCAAACAAAGGGAGAACAAGCAAACTCCATGCAGATAGCGTTGTCCTAGATGGAAGTTAAACTGAGCACCCCAGAGGTACAAGGTGGAAGTGCTAGACATTTGTGCCTGAATTTGGAATATTATCCAGTATTGTCAGTGATATCATGGGGAAGCCCTTCTTCAGAAGTCCTAAAACCTTGCAAGAACTTTATAATAAATATACCCCAAAATGTTCTTCTCCTTGTAATCCTTAATACAGCAGATGGAAATATAAACTTGCAGTAATTGCTGCTAATGGCAAAAGAACCAATTGCCAACTTTGCTATACTTAAAATTGTACATTTTATGTCTGCAGCAAAGATAAAATATGAAAAACACAAAAATAAAGACAGCTGAAAGGGACGAATACCCCCTGATGGCACTTTAGTTTAGGGACGGCTTCTTGTCTTCTATGCATTGTATGCATTAACATAAAAAGCCTTCTGTGTGCAGCAGCCCCCCTAACATTTACCTGAGGTCCCTCTCTGTCCAGCGATGTCCACAAGTGTCTCAGCCGTCTGAGATTCTCCCTCCCGATTGGCTGAGACAAAGTAGTGGTGCCATTGGCTGTTGCTGCTTTCAATCAAAGTCAACTAGCCAATCACGGGAGAGAGGCGGCTGGGCTGGGGCACTGTGTTTAAATGGACACAGGGAGCCGCGACTCGAATCGGGTGCCCCATAGGAAGCTTCTTGCTATGGGGGCACTCATCAGGTGGGAGGGGCCAGGAGCACAGAAGGGGACCTGAGAAGAGGAGGATCCAGGCTGCTCTGTGCAAATCCACTGCAACAGAGGAGGTAAATATAACATGTTTGTTATTTTATAGGAAAAAATGGACTTTACAATCACTTTCACATGATTTCACAAAAAGCCTGCAGGAAGGAAGTCAGCGTGTTATCATAATAGCTGTGTATGTTAAGATAAGAATACATATTAATCATCATTTGTTACTCTGAAACATTCCGAGGAGGTGGAAGGTTCTTCTCTCCATCTGCTGCAGACTGATAGAGGTAAGACCGGCCATGGAGAAGACATTCCACCATGGATGGGAGATGGAAGAGTGAGAGGAAGAAAGTGAAGTAGAAACAGGAAAGAGGAGGAAGGAGAATGAGGAAGATAAAAGGAGAAAAAATGGGGTTAGATAAGAAGGTAGACAGGCAGAGAGAAGAAGAGTCAAGAGATATAAAAAGTATGAAAGGTGAGAGGACCCTGGAGGGTATGACAGTGGGCAGTATGTACAGGAGAGGAGTGTGGAGGGTATGACAGTGGGCAGTATGTACAGGAGAGGAGTGTGGGGGTTATGACAGTGGGCAGTATGTACAGGAGAGGAGTGTGGAGGGTATGACAGTGGGCAGTATGTACAGGAGAGGAGTGTGGGGGGGAAGAAGAAGCCTCAGACATGGTACTCATTGGTCAACATGGTCACATGGCTGCCAGAGCAATGAGCGCTCGCCATTGTGAGCGTTATGATGGATACTCACTTAGGGGGGCTGTGTATTGGGGTGTATGGACCAGCAGCACAGGGCACCACAGTCACTATGTGCAGTGAGGACCAGAGGGGTGGTCAGGATATTTGGAGCTCACATTTCATGAAGAGGAGAACTTACCCTTTTATTGGTAGATGAGCATGGCTTTTCCTCAGCCAGTTCCATTCCTACTACAAAGCTCTTTGTTTTTAATTTTCAAAGTATTATAACCTACATGTTATGGTGATGATCATTAGCACCTGTCTGGTATAATTATTTAATCGTGCTCTGCACCATACGCCTGCAAATCCTTAACTGTCTGCAAATGTCCCTGGAAAAATTGATGCTGAAAGGCAAAGGGTGGACTTCTCAATCCATGATTTGATTGAGGCTTCGTTCACAGATAGGCGTTTTGAATCGCGGGCAGAATTGCAACAGGGTGTTAAAATATCAACTCCCACATCAGCGTGCCCAGGTGCCATTAATTTCAATAGCACCTAAAAATGTGGAGCGATTCTGCCGCGATTGTCACGTGACAAATCACGCTGCAATCACACAAACCAAGTCACGTGACTCGTGTTGCCGCAAAAAAATTTTGGGCGACATGCGTTGCACGATTTGGTTTGCGCGACAGCAGCACGATTGCAGTGTGATTTGTTGTTCAGTATCGCATTGCGTTTTTTAATGCTATTGAAATGAATGCCACCTGAACACGCTGATGTGCGATTTTCATTCTTGTTTTCGTATTTTTGAATTTTCGTATTTTTGAATTTCTGAACAATTAGTTTTTCCGAATTTACAAATTTATTCAAAATAACGAATTTCGATCATAACAAATAACCCGAAAAATGAAAAAAACAAAAAACCAATTAAACGAAAATGAACAAATTTTTCGGCAGTGCACCTGTCTGGTTTATAACCTGACAGCCATTGTTTTCTGGTGAGTGATCTCGCTCACATGGTGAAGGAGCACATCTGCTGTTAGCGCCCTTGGATAGAATATTCATCGTTGATCGACCTTTGGATTTTTTATGTCATTTTTTTTATGGACTTTTTTTCGATCATCAATGCATTCGATCTTTCAGCACTTTATGGGTGCACAGTAAATGTTTATCTCTGCACTGAGCACTTTTTTGAGCACCGATTATTTGTTCTTTGGAATATTTCATTTAATTGATTGTTTTATTGCTAATTATTAATTTCTTGCACTTGGGTGTCTTAGTTTTAGACACATTGAATATATAGAAATTATTTATGCACTGCACAGTTTACATATCTATGTTTGTTATTAGGTAGAGTAGAGGGTTAATAGATGAGACATTATAAGATTGCTGTGCTCCTCCTTCCTTTTCGGTTTATTCCCGATCAGTTATCACCAACATTCTTATTCAGTTCCTTTCTCTTTCCATCAATATCTCTGGCGCTGTGTTTGCTTTACCTTTTTTCCATGTTGCAAAAATGAACACACCCCAATGAAAGTCTTAGGAGCAGAGCTAAATTTTATAAAATAAAATCCTAATTAACAAGAATTCACCTACAGGTGAGTGTAATTATTCATTACACAGGCGTCCAGCCGACAGGTGATTATAGAAGGGCGTTACTTAACAAAGAGAACTCCTCCCATTTCATGCTGTCAGCAATGGCATCACATGGAAGAGAAATATTATATACACATTTTTTATACTAGAAGTTACATTATTTTCCAATAATATGGAATTGAATAATAATCAGACAGATGAAGTAACTCTTGATGTCTTTACAGGTAAATAAGATGTCCGATGTCAGCAGTGAGATGGGACCGGCCATAAATTACAGACCTGAGTTCATGTTCACCATCCTTGTTTTTTCTCTCACTACTCTGGTGGGTGTCCCCGGCAACGCTCTGGTGCTTTGGGTTACCGGAGTGAAGATGCAGCGGACGGTGACCTCTGTTTGGTTTGGGAACCTTGCTCTGGCCGATATCATCTGCTGCTTGTGTCTTCCATTCCTTGTAGTGCAGTTCTTCTACCTAGAATGGCTGTATGGTTCTGCCCTCTGCAAGAGTTTATTCTTCATTATCTACCTCAACATGTCTGCCAGTGTCTTCACCCTGGTGGCTATCAGCGTTGACCGATGGATTCTGGTTGTCCATCCTGTGTGGGCCCGAAATCACAGAAGAATCAAAATGGCGTGGATGATATGCTTGGCTATTTGGATGTTGTCCTTCATGATGTGTCTGCCTGACCCCATCTACAGAAGATATCACATCTCTGATAACGAGACCTTCTGTTATATGGAATCTCACATAAGGGAGCCCTTATATCTTACATGTGCAATGCTTGGATTTCTGATCCCTCTGATTATCATTTGTATCTGTTACATTCATCTGGCTTTTAAAGTACAAAATATCAGATTTTCTGAAGTAGGTAAAAAAACCATCAAGATGGCGATAATTATTATTGTTGTGTTTTTCATCAGCTGGGCCCCCTTCCACATCATAAGAGTAACCCGGCAATACACTGACAATGAGGTACTGATCATCTTGTACGTTGTTTCCCAGTCTGTGGCCACGTTCAATAGTTGCGTCAACCCAATACTCTACGTCTTCATGGGGAAAGATATGAAGCAAAGGCTGAGACAGTCTATTGGGGAGCTCATGCAAAATATATTTATGGAGAATTTATTATCCCCACCATGCAGTGAGGACCATCGCACCGCAGAAGAAAGCCCCCCGCTCTAATGGATGAGATGGATCTGTAGATGTTTTAGAGTTTTCAGCTTTATTAGTGATTGCAATCAACTGCCTGCTCACCATCTTATCAGTGTGGGTTAGGGCGGCCATACTGAATGTCTTGAATAAGTCACATGACATCAGGGCTTAGTGCTTATTGGCCATTTAGGGTGATAGGTGTTGGCAGTATGTGGTCCCCCTCCCCCTTCCAAGTTGTCCAATCTGTCCTCTGATCACTAAGCTGGAAGAAGTTTGCTTATCTGTAAAGTCAGAAATCTTTATTTCTTTGCTTGTCCAGGGCATGGGACACAAAGTACTGAAGCAAGAGGATAAACATGACAACCAGGAAACTAGCTTCTGCAGATGTAAAATAACAATGACATATACAGTATATATATATATACACATGTATACTACCCACCAAAATAATAATAATAATAATCAGGGCTTTTCTTCAGCAGGAACGTGTATGTAATGACAAGGGGTGCTGGGGTGTCCTAAAGGGCTATTAAACCTGGCTGCTTGGGGATCTATTGTTGCAGGGGGG
>BLSH010155516.1:109795-120061 GCA_018402905.1 Glandirana rugosa
CATAACGGTATGAGTCCTCCTCATCGTCTTACACAAAACCCCACATTAAACACCATACGTATACGACCCACACTCTTTTTTAGACAATTATACTGTTCAAACACTTTTTTTTAGAGGTAAAACGTTTCTTAACACCCTTTTTTAATGTTGAAATGTTTTTTGAGTGGTACGGAGAATGATTTATGCAACCTGACGGATGAAAGGTTTTTTCCAGTGAACCCCCCTATAAACAAGACAGGATTGTAAAACCCCGGAGTTCTTTACTCTAACCGACAGTCATGTAGTCCTGATCTCAACTCGCTTGGGCCTGACATTTCAAGCCCAGGCATGGCTTGAAACCCCACAGGCCCTGGGCCTGGGCCTGAAAAGTTTTTTTCAGGCCCAAGCCCAGGCCCCAAGACCATTAAAATTACTTTTTAGAATGGACCCGAACCCGGACTTTTTTTGAAAAGTCCGGGTCCGGGTCCCGGACACCCCAAAGTTCGGTACGGACCCGAACTTTACAGTCCGGGTTCGCTCAACTCTAGTCCTGATGTACTGACAGCCAATCTCATTTCTTGAGGCCCCAAAATGTTAGGACAGAACAAATATCCCCCCAAGTGACCTTTTTTGGAAAGTAGGCAGTCCAACGTATTTAGTAAGAGGCATGGTGAGTTTTTTGTAAAGTTGTAATTTTTTCCCACAATTCTTTGCAAAATGGAGATTTTTTTTCACAAACTTGTCATATTAACAGATTTTTTCTCACACCCAGCATATGCATACCACAAATTACACCCCAAAACACATTCTGCTACTCCTCCTGAGTATGGCAATACCACATGTGTGAGACTTTTACACAGCCTGCCCACATACAGAGGCCCAACATGCAGGAAGCACCATCAGGTGTTCCAAGGACATAAATTACACATCTAATTTCCTGACTACCTCTTGCACTTTTGAAGGTCCTGGAGCACCAGGGCAATGGAAACGCCCAAAAAATTACCCCATTTTGGAAAGTAAACATCCCAACGTATATTCTATGAGGCATAAACGGTCTTTTGAACGGTTCGTTTTTTTCAAAAAATTTTGGAAAATATGGAAACGCATTTTGTTTTTACACAAGGTTGTCCATTTATACAATATTTCTAACACACAGAATGGGCCTAGCAAAAATTTCACCCTAAAATATATTCTGCTACTCATCCCAAGTATGGCGATACCACGTGTGTGGCACGTTTACACAGCCTGGCCACATACAGAGGCCATAATTTTCAAATCTAATTTGACTACCTATTAAATTATTGTGAGGCACTGTGGTGGCACTGATGGGTGCTGTAGTGGCATGGATGGGTACTGTAGTGGCATGGATGTGTCATGGATGAGAACTGATGTGGTATGGATGAGCAAGAATGAGGCATAAATGAGCACGAATGGAGGTGGATAAGCCGTAGATGGGGATGACTGAGCACGGATGGATGGCTGAGCACTGATGTATGGGTGAGCAAGGATGCATTGGTGAGCACGCATGCATGGGGGAGTACAGATGGATGGTGGAGCACGGATGCATGGCTGAGCATGGATGGATGGGTGAGCACGAATAGATGGGTGAGCATGGATGGATGGCGGAACATAGATGCATGGGTCAACACGAATGCATGGATGAACACGGGTGAGGCTGGATGGGTGAGCATGACTGAATTGGTGAGCATGGATGTATGGGTGAGCACAGATGGATGGTGGAGCACGGATGCATGGGTGAGCATTGATGCATGGGTGAGCACGAATGCATGGGTGAGCACACACGGATGAGGCTGGATGGGTGAGCACGATTGGATTGGTGAGCACGGGTGCATGGGTGAGCATGGCTGGATGGATGAGCACGCATGCATGGGTGACAGATGAGTGGATGGGTGAGCATGGGTGACAGATGAGTGAGCACGGATGTATGGGTGACGGATGGGTGAGCACGGATGGGTGGGCACGGATGCATGGGTGATGGATGGGTGAGCACGAATGGGTGAGCATGGATGCATGGGTGACGGATGAGTGAGAACGGATGGGTGAGCACGGACGCATGGGTGACAGATGGGTGGGCATGGATGGGTGAGCACGGATGCATGGGTGACGGATGGGTGAGCATGGATACATGGGTGACAGATGGGTGAGCACGGATGCATGGGTGAAGGATGGGTGCGCACAGAAGCATGGGTGACGGATGGGTGGGCACGGATGGGTGAGCATGGATGCATGGGTGATGGATGGGTGAGCACGGATGCATGGGTGATGGATGGGTGGGCACAGATGGGTGGGCACGAATGGGTGAGCACGAATGTGTGAGCAGGGATGAGGCTGCATGGGT
This sequence comes from Glandirana rugosa, assembly GCA_018402905.1. Classification (NCBI taxonomy): domain Eukaryota; kingdom Metazoa; phylum Chordata; class Amphibia; order Anura; family Ranidae; genus Glandirana; species Glandirana rugosa. Next base: position 112,134 of record BLSH010155516.1, read on the forward strand.
GAAGCTGGATGGGTGGATGAGAGGTCCCTGCCTGGCACATAGCGGTGCTGTGGGCACTTTCAGACCCTGCCCACAGCACCGCTGCATCTGATCTCTCCCCTCTCCTCTCACACTGCACCGTTCGGTGCAGAGAGGGGAGAGACAAGCCGGCCCTTCCGCTGGCTTGTTTATATGTGATTGCTCTGTCATTTGATGGAGCGATCATGTGGTAAACGGCCGCTGAAAGCGCCCATTTACCGTGATCCGTGATGCACCAGGTCTCACGGACCCGGCGGTCACGGATGCTCCCAGGTGCGCGCCCCAGGGAGCACACAGGAGCGCGATTCTGGGAGGACGTTATAGTACGCCCTCCCAGAATAATGGATACACCTTGCGGCTGTGTAATTACATTACACAGTCGGCATTACACAGTCGGCAAGTGGTTAAAGCAATGCAGAAGAGGAGGAGATCTCAAGTGGTCCTTTTAAAGGAAAGAAGCTTTAAGGAGTGCACACTGCTGGATCAATTCACAGATGATGATACCCTGCAGAAGTTCAGGTTATCCAAGCCACTTATCATGGAGCTTTATACCTTGAACCCTCTAAACAGAGTAGCCATGCCGTACCAGCCATGATTAAATTGCTGGCTGGAAAATCATCATACCAGACGCTTGTGACAACTTACCACATGGCTTCATGCGGTCTTTAAGGCATACATTGGAAAGATAACTCAACAATTTTAAGGAGAATTTCTTCAGGAATTACAGGGATCATTCTGCGTCATTTTATCACATAATTGGATGCAGGAAAATATTGCTTAGTGAATTGTGCCCACTGACTGGTGACAGTAGAAAAAAACGCTTTCCCTGAATTGGTTCAGGACCTGGGTCCAAGGCCAAGCGAAGGCTTTCACAAGTGTTCTACTCCTGTGTCCAAGCCACACGCCCTCATCTCTGACCATTGGGGACACACCGCCTGACCTTTGACTTTTGGGGGCACGCCTCCTGACCTTTGACCTTAGGGAGAGGTTCCAAGTCCTGGCCTTGTTCTTCAAGGGAAAACCCTAACCCTAAACCCTTTTTTTCAATTGTTTCATTTTTTTTCTTTTCTTATTACATTTTTGCTTTTTTTATAATTTTTTAAAACACACAGTGACCAGAGCAATACAGCGTTACCATAATAACATTGTACTACTCTGGGGAAGTGATCAGCATTTTTTTTTCACGCATTATGATTGCTTATACCAATGAACATGGAGAGCAATAAATATTGGGAAGGTATTTGAGCTTTCCAATGAGCCCCTGAGTTTGTTTGGGTCCTCCTAGTCTGTCTAGGGATGAACAGTTCCATCGCTGCCTCAGAGCATTTGCCGACCCACCAGTGGTGATCGATTGATTGACTGCCACAATGTTGCTTATGGAGAATTTATTTAGCAACTTTGACTGAGGTTTAGGGCAAAGGACACCCCTGATGTCACTGAATTTCCTCAGCTTTCACAGGTAAAAGACTTTTAAGGTGACGGCCATCCTGTGAATTTAAGGTCCTGGCTGTAGAGCAGAATAAGTACCAATAAATTCCCAGATGAGACACCATACTTCAGATCCCAGCTATATTTCAACTTCTTTGGAATCTCCAGCTAAAGTTCCTGCATGATGTTCCTTTCCCAGGCACAGCTCTACCCCCCCCCCCCCCCAGGGAAAACCACATCCAGTCCAACATTGTAAGCTTAGGCCCCAGAACATGGCCTTTTCTCTCAAGCACATGGCTGACCTCCATAGGCAGCAGGCCTAGGAAGACAAGACTCACCAAGATAACGTCTTGCCACCACAATGTTAGAGGACTCCATAAAGATCAGACCCAATGTTACCCGCAGGTGGTGACCATCAATTCCCAGACTGGACCAATGCAAAATGCTGATGCTGCCCTCCTGAGATCTGGGAAACTTGCAACTACACAAACAATAAAATAAAGAGTACTTAGAAAATGATAATAAAATATTCAGCGCACACAGTGTCAATACTGAGACAAATAATGATTGCCTGCCAAGCACAACAAAGGCAATTCATAAACCTTCTATAAATGTCAAATTGTAAAATATGTGCAGCGCAAAACATAAAGTCTCTTCAAATACTGTGCAGTAGTTTTCAGATGTTCATAAAACATGAATAAACAAAATCTCCATCATTATGAGGAAGAAGACAGCATATCCCAGTGATGAAGGTGCCTCATAATATAAAGCATGCAGGTGAACGCAAACTGTGAATCCTGCCACCAAGAGTACTTCCAGCCTCTCACCTTATTTACTCGACCCATGAGGGTCACACAGCTTATAATATCCTTGTGTCAGAATCATTTAATCTGATGCTTGGGCTCATTCAGGGCACATTTCAGGAAAGCCGTCACAGAGGTATTATGCAGATAAAACAGATGAACAAATCTAGTGCTCTCCGTATGGTTAAAACACTCTTATTTATTGACAGAAAATTACTCACTATTCAAGCACCTCCACTGGTGCTGGTAAAAAGATGATACATGTAAACTCGAAAAGAGCAGCGGTGAATGATGACAATTGACGTGGCTTCAGCTCCGTACGCGTTACGTCCGGTGGGCGTGGACTTCTTCAGCGTGAGATGTAGCCCGTCTAACGTCCCTTTCATATATAGCGTCATCTCCTACTAACCACACAGCTGCTCCCAATGAAAGGCCAGCACAATCACAGGAACATGGTAACGAAGGCGGAACCGGAAGTACCATCAGGGATCGTAGCGGAAGAGGTATATGCATTCCACCTCAGTGGATGACGCCTACAGACCTGCCCCTTCCTGCTGTAAACTTCGAAGCCCCGAAGTATCACTATGGGAACGGTGAACACAACGTCCGTTCATCCCATGTGATATACACGCTCAGGTCCGCCCTTATAGTCTCCTGTCCCCGGAAGAGGGATTCAATAAGTGTCACTTCTCAGGGGTGTGTACTGGCCGTAAGAAGAAATAAGAGAATACAGTAATAATAAAATATAATATACCCCCATACTGGGGATGTATTGTAAATCGGTTGTCTATCTTATTTATGACTGCTGAGATAAAAAATTATTTAAATGAAATTACCCAGTAATTAACCCATTAGGGTCAGTATATCCAGAGTAATTATAAACTTTATTATAAGCAACCCAATTGGGGTCAATATAACCTTCAAACAATACTGTGAGAAGCCCTCCAGGGGCTCCCACATAAAATAGAAAAATTAAAATTAAAAATTAAAATTAATAGGATACCCATGTTCCTAAAAAGTTGGGTCCAACATATATTGGGCCTGAAATCATATAATCATCCCGTTCACCGCTGCCCTATACAATTGTCTAAACACAATTCTACCCCAGGAAAAATCGTGTAATCCAATCAAAAAAGACAAACATAAATTTGCAAAAATTAATAGAACCAAACTTCCATCTCTGAAAAATATCCAAAATAAATGAAATTAAAATTAAAATTATAAGAACCAAAAAAAAAAAAAAATTATACAGACCGAAAAAAAAAATATATATCAGCTTAAGTAATACAGGTAATTTTTGATAGTCCATTATTATTATCTGTCTGAAATGAAGCAATTAAGATCAAATTCGACATTTAAGCCAGCAGGTTTGAGAACCCCCATCTCATAAATCCAATAGGATTCCCTGCGGCTCAAATGTCGAATGAAGTTACCTCCTCTCCAATGATGTGGCACTTTCTCTATTCCCCAAAATTTGAGGCCTCTAGGATCTTTATGATGACATAATTTGAAGTGTTATGATACACTATGGGTAATACGCCCTTTTATGATATTATTAACATGCTCGGCAATCCTGACATGTAAGGCTCTTGAGGTGCGACCCACATATTGTAGGCCGCATGGGCATTCTAACATGTATACTACCCCTTTAGTGCTACATGTAATTAGATCCTTAATGTCATATTTTTTATTTGTGGTCAAAGACACAAACTCCTTTCGCTTTTTGATGTTCCATCTGGCTCCCTTGCATGCGGCACATCTGCCGCATGCATAAAAACCAGCCAGAAATGAGAACAATTTGTTCTCCTGATTTTTAGGAGGATCGACCACTCCTGGTGCTAAGATGTCCCGTAGATTGGGTGCTTATTGTATATAAAGCCCGGACGTTCTGGAAGGGTTGGGCCTAATACTCTGTCACCCTTCAATATGGACCAGTGTCTCTGTATTATTTTTTCAAAAGATTTATATTGGACATTGTAATTAAGGACCATCCTATATTCCATCCTAGAGGTAGATTTACTTTGGTTATTCTGTCCTGTGATGATAGAGTTTCGGTCCATCTCATGGACTTTTTTAATCTCTTCCTCTATAGAATTTTTTAAATAGCCTTTCTGTTGAAATCTATCAGCTAATATTTGGGATTGCGCAACAAAATCATCCTCAGAGGAACAGTTTTGTCGCAATCGAATGAACTGTCCTCTGGGGATGTTACAAAGCCATAATTTATGATGACAGCTGGTGAGAGGTATATAGGCATTTCGGTCTGTGGGCTTAAAAAAAATTTTTGTTCCAAAACCACTGCCATCCTTAAATATTTCCAGATCCAGAAATTGGATTTTTTGTACATCCATATTCCAGGTAAGTTTTATGTTTTTCTCATTATTATTGAGACGTTCCATGAAACTGCGCAGGTCATCAACATGGCCTTCCCAGATACATATAAGGTCATCTATATAACGCCGGTAGCAGACCAGTTGGGGTGGACGGTTTTTGAATACTACCTCTTCCTCCCAGTGGGCCATGAATAAATTGGCCACACTGGGAGCAAAACGGGCACCCATAGCCACCCCCCTGGCCTGCAAATAATATCGGCGATCATACCAGAAGTAATTATGATTTAAACAAAAATTCAGACTTTTAATCAAAAAACGTTTATGTTTGCTGGATAGATCAGATTGTGTTAAGGCCCAACGTACAGATGATAGGGCCTCTTTATGATCAATAATAGTATAAAGAGACCCCACATCTGCCGTTACCAATATACTATTTGGTGAACTGGTGAGGGAGTCCAAAACTTGGATGATATGTTTAGTGTCTTTGAGATAGGCCTCCGTTCCGACTACCAACGGCTGTAGAAAGGTGTCAATATATTGACCCAACCTTGAGGTGACCGAATCGATTCCGTTGATAATCGGTCTCCCTGGGGGCCTCTCCATATTTTTATGGACTTTGGGTAAAAAGTACATTATCGGAGTGCTACAGAATAGTGGATCCATATAAAGTGCCTCTTTATGATTCAGGATACCTTTCTTCTCTCCCTTCACTACAAGATGATGTAGTTTGTCTTTATATTCAATCATGGGATCTTTTCCTAATAGATGGGATGTATCTGCATCCTCCAGGAGGTGATTCATTTCTTCTTGGTAGTATGATTTATCCATAACTACCAAGCCTTCCCCCTTATCGGCAGGGCGAATCACTATGTTATTCCTCTCCTGTAGACGTGTAATGTCCATTTTTAGGTAGTGAGGATCTTGTACTTTTTTGATTTTCAACTTTTCTAAATCCTTACACACAAGATTTTTAAACACCTCAAGGTATTTATTGTCTGGACCGGGGGGGTTGAACGTAGATTTGTTCCGAAGATTGGAACTTCTATTTGCTACCTGAGGGTCGGATTTCTGTATGGGATTAGACAGAAAGTATCGTTTGATACTCAATCCTCTCACATATTTTTGGATGTTAATATATGTCTGAAATTTGTTTAAATTTTGTACTGGGGTGAACTTCAGGCCTTGATCTAAGACTCGGATTTCTTGTTCTGTTAAGGGTACACTACTCAGATTATAAATGCCAGCTCCTAGCGGGGCCTTTGCCTTTTGGACACGTCTTCCTCCTCTCGATCCTCTCTTTCTTTTCTTTTTTCTTTTCTGTTGTTTTGGTTTGGGCCTCGTTGAGGAGGAGAATTCCTCCAATGAGTGTTTCCTAAAGGCGTATGTTGAGCATGGCCCCTCCCTGGGGTCCTCTGTACCCCTAAAAAATGATCTTGTGACTCATATTGTAAAGGAGTGTATCTGTTATATGTAGGGACAGCTTCCCTGGTTTGGTACCAATTGCTTCTAGGTGGGGGCCCCCCCCTGTATTGATTAGTGGGGGTTTGGGGGTGAGTGATATGATGTTGGGAAGGATTATTCCAATACCCCTCCTCATTTCGATTCTGATAAAGATAAGGTCCTCTGCCTTTTTTATTATTATTTTTATGGCCTCTCCCCCTTTGTACATAATTCCCCCTTTTATACCCTTGTGTTTGATTTTTATCCTCCCTTGGGTAGTCATATTGATAGACCGCTTCATAGGGAGTTCCTGGGGCTTCAAAGGGTAAATTGACTTCAGTTGTTTCCTGATCTGGCTCCCGATTAACCACCTGAGACTGCCATTTATAAGCTGTCTTGTTAGAGAAATCAGAGCTGTCCCGAATACATTTTTTCTTCTTTTTCTCTTGTATGTCTCTATCTCATTTTGAGATTTTATTTTTTAATTCTCCGGACAGCCTAATAAATTCAGGGGAATCTTTAAGCATCTCAATGCGTCCTTTAATCTCTCCTATTTGGGAATCCAGAAGTTTTATTTTATTTTGTTTCTGTTTTAAAAGAATTTGGAACTCCCTATGAAGCGGTCTATCAATATGACTCACCCCCAAACCCCCACTAATCAATACAGGGGGGAGGCCCCACCTAGAAGCAATTGGTACCAAACCAGGGAAGCTGTCCCTACATATAACAGATACACTCCTTTACAATATGAGTCACAAGATCATTTTTAGGGGTACAGAGGACCCCAGGGAGGGGCCATGCTCAACATACGCCTTTAGGAAACACTCATTGGAGAAATTCTCCTCCTCAACGAAGCCCAAACCAAAACAACAGAAAAGAAAAAAGAAAAGAAAGAGAGGATCGAGAGGAGGAAGACGTGTCCAAAAGGCAAAGGCCCCGCTAGGAGCTGGCATTTATAATCTGAGTAGTGTACCCTTAACAGAACAAGAAATCCGAGTCTTAGATCAAGGCCTGAAGTTCACCCCAGTACAAAATTTAAACAAATTTCAGACATATATTAACATCCAAAAATATGTGAGAGGATTGAGTATCAAACAATATTTTCTGTCTAATCCCATACAGAAATCCGACCCTCAGGTAGCAAATAGAAGTTCCAATCTTAGGAACAAATCTACGTTCAACCCCCCCGGTCCAGACAACAAATACCTTGAGGTTTTTAAAAATCTTGTGTGTAAGGATTTAGAAAAGTTGAAAATCAAAAAAGTACAAGATCCTCACTAGCTAAAAATGGGCATTACACGTCTACAGGAGAGGAATAACATAGTGATTCGCCCTGCCGATAAGGGGGGAGGCTTGGTAGTTATGGATAAATCATACTACCAAGAAGAAATGAATCACCTCCCGGAGGATGCAGATACATCCCATCTATTAGGAAAAGATCCCATGATTGAATATAAAGACAAACTACATCATCTTGTAGTGAAGGGAGAGAAGAAAGGTATCCTGAATCATAAAGAGGCACTTTATCTGGATCCACTATTCTGTAGGACTCCGATAATGTACTTTTTACCCAAAGTCCATAAAAATATGGAGAGGCCCCCAGGGAGACCGATTATCAACGGAATCGATTCGGTCACCTCAAGGTTGGGTCAATATATTGACACCTTTCTACAGCCGTTGGTAGTCGGAACGGAGGCCTATCTCAAAGACACTAAACATATCATCCAAGTTTTGGACTTCCTCACCAGTTCACCAAATAGTATATTGGTAACGGCAGATGTGGGGTCTCTTTATACTATTATTGATCATAAAGAGGCCCTATCATCTGTACGTTGGGCCTTAACACAATCTGATCTATCCAGCAAACATAAACGTTTTTTGATTAAAAGTCTGAATTTTTGTTTAA
>BLSH010155662.1:0-13358 GCA_018402905.1 Glandirana rugosa
TTCTCAGCCTGTCTAATGAATGTCAAAGACAACACATGAAAGGGACATTAAAATGTCATCGAGACAATCAGTGAGTGTCCCCTATGGAGAGTGCAGGCCCCCCTCACAGAGACAGACAAGGTTCTGTCTTATGGGCCTTCTCCTCTGCGCTCCCGTCAATCTCTTCATCTCTCTCCTCTTCATTGTCTCTTTCTGTCCTCTAAACTGTCAAACGTTATGGGACCCCCGCTGCCGATTCCTCCTGTGGGGACGGTGACATTAACTAGTGAGAACAGCATGGCGCTCTGGCAGTAGACGTGGGAATGGATTTGCTTATTTAAACACGTCAATACAAACAAGCAGATATTATACTCGCTGAGCTCCGGAAGGCCTTATTTTTCTACATTTTACTACCAAACTAATTTATAACCACTTATGTAATCTTTACAGTCTAATTGATCTATTTAGGAAATGTTACACTAAAATGCTGCATATAGAAAAAATGAAGAAGAACAGTGTACATAATCTTTAATATTTTTTTTCAACGATCTTCTGCCTGCAGAAATGCTCACTTTCAGTTAGCTTTGTCTTCTTCAATTTTATGAATACAAAATGCTTAAAAAAAAACAGGAAAAACAAGAATGATTTTTTTTCTGATACTCTGGTATTGCAGTTAATGCAGCCCAGAACTATTCCATGGGTAGTTGGCACTATCTTTATCACAAATAACTAGCAGTAATTGTAGCCGTAAAGGCCTCGTGCACATTGGAAGTTATAATAACGTTATAAAAATGCCATTAGCTTTGCAGTGAGTTTTTCAACGTCTCTCACCATTTTTTAACGCTTTTATTTTTTTTTAATCATTGGCATCAAAAGCGTTAAAAAACATTGGTGAGTCACCTTATCAGCGTTTTTGGATGTTAGAGCGTTTTTACAGTTGAAAAACTCCTCTCAGAACCCATTCGTTTTGGGTTCTTTTTACAGCCAAAAAATGTGCCAGCCAAAAACAGCTGATAACAGCCTATGTGTGCATGGGCACATAGGATAACACATAGGATAACATGATGGAGAGTTTATTGACTGTAGGAAAAAACATCTGAAACCAAAAATAGCAGCTGTAAAAATGTCCAAAAACATCCCGTGTGCATGAGGCCTAATAGGGCACTTGTTACAAAAACAATTGAGTACTGTCTGTGATACTTTTTTATTTGCACTAACATCCACATTTTCAGGACAAGCTTTCTGGTTTAGTGGAGGAAGAAGAAGGTAGGTGAGCAAGGGCCAAAGGTTGGGCACCAGGGATCTATAATCAGGGGTCTCTAAACTTTTCACTATGATTGTCACATTGTATATTTTACAAATATTTGTGGGCCAAAAAAAATGAATGAATGACATTTTAAATAATGAATAAACACATCCAAGAAATAACTTCCTATCAGTCCTCCCTAACATCAGAAGGCCCCCCGTCATATCAGAAGTCCCCCCTTCACATCATAAGTCCCCCCTTCACATCAGAAGTCCTCCCTTTACATCAGAAACCCCTATCACATCAGAAGTCCCCCCTTCACACTAGAAGCCCCCTTCACATCAGAAGTCCTCCCTTCACACCAGAAGCATTCCCTTCACATCAGAAGTTCCCCTTCCTATCAGAAGTCGTCCCTTCACATGAGAAAACCTCCCTTCACTTCAGAAGTGTTTCCTTCACATCAGAAGTACCCCTTTACACCAGAAATCCTCCCTTCACACTATAAGCCCTCCATCACATCAGAAGCCCTCCCTTCACATGAGAAGCCCCCCATCACATCAGAAGTCTTACCTTCACATCAGAAGCCCCCCATCATATCAGATGTCCTCCCTTCACATCAGAAGTTTCCCATTACATTAGAAGTCCCCCATTACATCAGAAGCTCTCCCTTCAAATGAGAACCCCCCCATCACATCAGAAGTCCCCCATCACATCAAAAGCCTCTCCATCATATCAGAAGCCCTCCCCCCATCTCATCAAGAAGTCCTTCATATCAGAGCCCCACTTCACTTTAGAGTCCCTTTGCATACCAACATTCCCCCTTGCATCAGAGTCCCTATCAAAGTCCTCCCTTACATCAGTGTCCTCATCAGGACTCCCATCAGAAGCAGGATCAACAAATCTTAATCCTCTCTGGATCCAGTTTGTGCACTGAGTCTGAGGGTATGCAACTGGCCCTAGTTGTAGGCTGGATAAAATTTTGTATGGAGCAGAATGTGGCCACAGGCCATAGTTTGGAGACTCCTGGTCATTAGAAAACAGGTATAGTTCACACTACTGGAGACTAGGGATGGGCCCCCGGTTCGAGTCAAACGCATGTGCGACTCGAACATCGGGGGTTCGCCTGTTTGGCGCATACCGAACATTATGGGGCGTTCACAAGAACTTAGAGCGCCCCATAATGCATTCCAATGGCGGGGGAAATGCCCCGGCTGATTGGCCAAAGCATGCACATGACCTGCATGCTTTGGCCAATCACAGAGTGCTCTGCTGTGAGAGATATTATTGGCTAAAGGCAGGGTGCTTTTAGCCAATCACTGCTCAGCAGCCTCAATCCACGCCCCACACTATATAAAGCCGCTTGTACAGTGGCTCTATGTAGTGTGTGTATAACGGTGGATAGAGAGTGATCTTAGTTAGTACTGTGCAGGCAGTTTAGTGTAGCAAGCTGATTATTGTGCATTGGGAAAGATAGATAGATAGGGCGATCTATATACAGTCAGTTAGTGTAGAGTGAAATATATACCAGATAGATAGCTAGATAGGGTGATCTGTATACAGTCAGTTAGTGCAGGCAGTCCAAGAATATATATATACCTTCCTAGTGTATATATGACGTCCCCCCCAAAATCCAAACCAGGCCTGGGTCATTCGCTGTCAGAGGGGGCGGGTCACCCATTTATGTCACCGGGTGGCCCTGCCCCTTCTTATAAAAGAAATGTCAAACTGAAGACCACCCATGCTGGGAGACGCCTCTGGACGGCACGGCTGCGGCAGCAGGACCGGGGGCGGTGAAAGAAGAAGGAAGATGAAGATTGAAGACGAAGAGAGGAAGGAAGAAGACTGAAAGAAGAAGCAGAAGACCAGAAGGACCGGGGAAGGAGAAGATGGAGGAAAAAAGAAGAAAGAAGAGCTATTTTACACAATAAAGGCTTGTCAGAAACTGCCTCTTGTTTTTTTGTACCACTTTACTCCTTTTTTGGTGAATGGGTAGGGGTACAATATACCCATACAATATGAAGGGGCTTCAGGATCTGGGGGCTCCCTTATTAAAGGGGCTTCCAGATTCCGATAAGCCCCCCCACCTGCAGACTCCCACAACCACCGGCAAGGGTTGTGGGAATGAGGCCCTTCTCCCCATCAACATGGGGGGAGGCTCAAAGCATCCTCCCCATGTTGAGGTATGGTATGGTTCGGGGGGGGGGGGTGCTCGCTCGTCCCCACCCCCTCCTGCCATACCAGGGCTGCGTGCTCGGATAAGGATCTGGTTCGGATTTTGGGGGGGGGGGGGCTACGCCATTTTTTTAAAATTTGGCACGGAGTTCCCCTAAAATCCATACCAGACCTGAAGGGCCTGGTATGGACTTCGGGGGGGGGGGACCCCAAGTCATTTTGTTTTTAATTTTGGCTCGGGGTTCCCCTTAAAATCCATACCAGACCTGAAGGGTTTGGTATGGACTTTGGGGGGGACCCCTGCACAATTTTTTTTTATTTCGGACGGGGTTCCCCTTGAAATATATACCAGACCTGAAGGGCCTTGTATTGACTGGGGGGGGGGGCAACATAATGCTTTTCCGTGATTTTATCTATATTGCTGGGAACCGGCAATACATTACAGCCGCGAGTGGTTTTAAATTACAATTTTTCCTATACAAATGTAATTTTGCTCTGGCTATGTTCTAAACATCACAGAGGTGCGCCCTTTTACAGGCTGACTAAGGGGACCCCACAGGCACATTATTTAAAGGAATATTTCATTTTTATTGTTTCACTTTATGCATTATTAAAATCACTGCTCCTGAAAAAACGATCGATTTAAAAACTTTTTTTTGCATTGATGCATGTCCCCTAGGGCAGGACCCGGGTCCCCTTACACTTTTTAGGGCAATAACTTGCATATAAGCCTTTAAAAGTAGCACTTTTGATTTTTCGTGTTCGAGTCCTATTGATTTTAACAGCGTTCGCGTGTTCGCAAGTTCTGGTGTGAACCGAACCGGGGGGTGTTCGGCCCCTCCCTACTGGAGACTGATGTGAATGTACAGTGCAACATACTGTATGTAAAGTGCTGTGCAAATTGTTGGCACAATATAAATACCTAAAGTTAATGAAAAATAAAAAAAATATATTAGGCACCATGTTAAAAAAAAAAAAAATCTGGATTGAAGTAGTGAGAAAAGACAGTAATTATGCAAAATATTATCAGAGCAGTTTGAGGCCAAACAAAGAACATCCATCTGGTTCCAATGGTTTAATCTGTCACGGTGAGTGAATGTTTTTAATCAATTATACTGGGTGTATCTCTGAACCCTGCCAAACCAGTGATCCGTTTACACTGAACTGTATCAGGAAGCCAGAGGGGAATCCCCCTGTCTGCCCATTCATGGGTCTGTGTACAACACGGCCAAAAAAAGCACATGATAAAAGTGTCATCAGTAATGCATAAGTCAGAAATAAAATTAATATAATTCACATACCATAGAAAAATGATGATATGTTTATCATGTATGCAATAAGCTATTAAAACTATACATAGCTGTAATGGTATTCCTATGACAGCAGCAGAAGTTTAATTACAGTTAATTACAAAAAGTGGAATATACAAGGTTGACAATGAAATAAGCTATCCATGGACATTTTTTACTTATTTACAATTTTATGAGTCATCTGTACTTTTTGTAAAAATAAGAAGCCTGCCACGAGGGGAATATAAAGGCCGCATTCCTTGTGAAAATTCCAGATGCCTGGCTCTCATGCTTATTTGATGGCTTTAATCTGCTTTATTTTGCCTACCTCTCCACCTCATCAGCATGTTAATGACATTTTTAACAAAAACTACATTTTTTACATACCTTATTTTTACGTTTTTCAGGATTATAGTGATTTTGCACCCCCACTATTTTAGGCATTTTCACTGATTTAATCACTTACTAAATATGCAGCTTCTATATCTTTCCTCCTTGCCCAGTTTGAGCTGGTGCCATGACCTGGTAAATAGAAAAGGCCGCACTCCTTTCAATGCTTTTATTGCAAAAATAAGTCCATACGGTACAAAAATAGGGGAGAAAAGCTGACGCGTATCATGCCCCCCCTACAGGCGCTTACTCATAGCTACCTGGTGCCATGACCCTTTTCTCTTGCAGCATTCATTGGAGCCGCCCTTACATTCAAGGACTGTCTCCCTACACTGTGTGCATCAATAGAAACACAGCCCCTAGCCTAGTATGGCAAAGCACCACTTTGCTTCTCCCTCTTCCTCCCCATGCCTTCTCCAAGCTAACAACTGGCTGGAGACTGCACTGTCCACCATTAACTCTTTCCTGGGAAGGCCAGAAGTTTAGGGAAGCAGAACTGGGACAGCAGGAACCAGCAGCATTGAAAGTTGTAAACTGCAAGTGTTAGGGTGAAAATTTTAACACATTTTTTACTGGGGAATGTTTATTTTATTGTATTTAGTGGGTCAAACTAAAGAACTCCGAGGGTTTAATACTACTTTAATCGCTTACAGACAGCCTCACGCACATATACTGCAGCAGGGCGGGCCTTCAGCCCAAAATCACGTACCTGTATGTCTTTGTGTCTTTTGGGACTGGGGCGCCACCGGCGACCCGCTCCCGCTGTGATTGTACACCGCGGGAGCCAATCAGCGGGTCCGATGTCCGCTGGGACCCACCGATCGTTCCCGAGGCAGACAAAACAGCGGTCTGGGACAGAACAGCGGTCTGCCTATGTAAACAAGGCAGATCGCCATTCTGTCAGAGGGTAAGATGGAGATCTTGTGTTTCTTCTAAGCAGGAACACAGATCTCTGTCTTCCCCCAGGGAAAGCACACCCCCCCACCCCAAGTTAGCAAGCACACATTTAACATGGCACACATGTAACCCTTGGATCGCCCCTGATGTTAACCCCTTCCCTGCCAGCGTCATTAGTACAGTGTCTGTGCATTTTGTAGCACCGATCACTGTATTGGTGTCACTGGTTCCCTAAAAAGTGTCAAAAGTGTCAGTTAGTGTCAGATTTGTCTGCCACAATGTTGTAGCCCCGATAAAAATCACTGCTCTCTGCCATTACTAAAATGAAAATTCCATAATCCTATCCCATAGTTTGTAGGCGCTATAAATTTTGCGCAAAACAGTCAATATATCCTTATTGTAATTTTTTTTTTACGAATATTATGTAGCAGAATACATATTGGCCTAAATTGATGAAAAAATTGGATTTTTTACATTTTTTGAATGGGCATGTTTTATAGCAGAAAGTAAAAAATGTTGTTTCTTTTTCAAAATTGTCGATCTTTTTTTGTTTATAGCGCAAACAATAAAAACCATAGAGGTGATCAAATGCCACCAAAAGAAAGCTCTATTTGTGGGGAAAAAGGACATAAATTTTGTTTGGGTGCAGCGTCGCACAAACGCGCAATTGTCAGTTAACCACTTAAGAACCGAGCCTCTTTTTGAGATTCGGTGTTTACTAGTTAAAATCATTTTTTTTTGCTAGAAAATTACTTAGAACCCCCAAACATTATATATATTTTTCTAGCACCCCAGAGAATAAAATGGCGGTCCTTGCAAAAATTAGTTGCACCGTATTTGCGCAGCGGTCTTACAAGCTCCTTTTTTTAAAGAAAATTCACTTTTTTGAGTTAAAAAATAAGAAAACAGTAAAGTTAGCCCAATTTGTTTCCATATTGTGAAAGATAATGTTATGCCGAGTAAAATGATACCCAACATGTCATGCTTCAAAATTTCGCCTGCTCATGGAATGGCGACAAACTTTGGCACTTAAAAATCTCCATCGGCAACGTTTAAAAATTTCTACAGGTTACCAGTTTTGAGTTACAGAGGAGGTCTAGTGCTAAAATTATTGCTCTCGCTCTAACGATCGCGGCGATACTTCACATGTGTGGTTGGAACATCGTTCTCATATGCGGGTGCGACTTATGTATGCGTTTGCTTCTGCGTGCAAGCTCGGCGGGACGGGGGGCTTTACATCTTTTTTTTTTCTTATTTATTTTACTTTTTATTTTTACACTGTCCTTTAAAAAAAAAAAAAATTGATCACTTTTATTCCTATGACAAGGAATGCAAACATTCCTTGTAATAAAAAAAAGCATGCCAGGACCTCTTAAATATGAGATCTGGGGTCAAAAAGACCTCAAATCTCAAATTTACACTTAAATGCAATACAAAAAAAATGAATGTCATTTGAAAAAAAATAAATAAATAATTTTTCTCCTTTAAGAGCTATGGGCGGAAGTGACATTTGACGTTGTTTCCGCCCTAAATTCTTTGGAGCCGAGTGGGCGGCATCTTCTGCTCACTTGGCTGACAGGCATCGGAACAGGACCCGGTCGTCTCCGCTGCTACCGGCAGGACCGGTAAGTAGCAGAGACAACGGAAAAGTAGCGAGAGGGGGGAGGCACCTCTCCCGCCCCCGATAAAAGTGATCTCACGGCGCATCTACCGCAAAGACCACTTTTATCTGAAAACGCGCCGCCCGTTGTTAAAAAAAAAAACTGGGGTTATGGTGGCTATCTGCTACCATAACAACAGTATTCAATGGCAAAGTACCGCCACATAATGACGGAGGGAGGTCCGGAAGTAGTTAAAGTAACGCAGTGCCGTATCGCAAAAAATGGCCTGGTCAGGAAGAGGGTAAACCTTCTGGAGCTGAAGGGGTTAAAGTGGCTCTAAATGCTCAAGGAGTTTTACCTTAATGCACTCTATGCTTTAAAGGAGAAGTACAGCCAAAGCTTGCTTGGCTGTACTTCTCCTGTGGCTCACAGGAGTGCAGTTCATCCTGCACTCCTGTTACTTGTTTTAGCAGAGAGTGGGCTGAAGCCCGTGGTCGGCTGATATCACAGAGTCGGTCTAGGCTCGAGCAAGATCGCCACAGGAAGTCGAGATCCACCCACATGTCTGGACCAGCACCCGACTCAGCCTGTCAGTGGTCCGCTGAGAGCCAGAGCCGGCTGCTCCCGCTCCCTCCACAGGCCAGCGCTCCAGTGAGCGAGGGAGGGAGGCAGAGCTCTCTGCTCAGGGAGCCCAAAGAACCAATCGATCACTTGGTTTTCAGTCTTAGAACTAGAGGGGGACAGTTTCATCCATCTAGGTAAGTATGATTCTGAAAAAAAATATACTCCTCTGTTAAGGTAAAAAACCTTCTGGGTGCAGCTCCTCCACCATCGCCCATGGCCCCCTTATACAGTGGAACCTTGGTTTACGAGTAACGTAGTTAACAAACATTTTGAAAGACAAGCATTTTTAAAAAAAATAAATCTGACTTGGTTTGCAAGTGCTGTCTCGCAAAATGAGCAGAATTAAGCCTATTTGCATGCAATACCACATATGGCCAGATAAGTGGGGGCGCTGGGGAGCCTCAGAGGCCCTCGGAAGCTGTCAGAAATACCGAAAGTGTAAACAGCTCCCGAACATTTCCAAATGTTTCCGGCTGTTTCCGAGGCTCACCAACGCCACCACAACCCTGGCCACACACGGTATTGCATACACCAGATGCCCCCGGACCACTGGCCACATGTAGTACTGCATTGACAAGCAGTGCTGTGGAACGAATTAACGGAGTTTCCATTGTTTCCTATGGGGAAACATGCTTTGATATATGAGTGATTTGGATTACAAGCATTCTGGAATGGATTATGCTCGTAATCCAAGGTTCCACTGTACTCTTACACTTACCTGAGCCCCATCTCGATCCAGCAATGTGTATGGCAACAGCGGCTCTCCCGAGTCTCTCACTCCTCATTGGATCAACAGAGCAGCAGGAGCCAAATGCTGAAATTGCTGCGGGAGGTTGGCAACACTGGCTGTGTGACCCTTGTTACTGCTTGATTGGCTGATGTGTTGCAATGCATGCAGACTCTCTGCTAGTTATAGGGGAGGTGGTGTTCCCTTGAGATACCTCTATAATACTTTCTTAGACTTTGAAACTTCTGCAAAACAACATATTGATGGATTCCAGTGTTATCTCTAAATTTGATTTATAATGAAAAACCAAGACACATCAAAGCATGGAAAGTACTATGAGGTAGCAAAAAAAAAAGATATTGTAAAAATATAGAACACAGGTCAGTACAAACCTTGCCTGGTACATACCATGTCTCCAGAAGGTCTACCTGACCACCAACAACTTAAACTACCTTAAAGTAGATCTAAACACTAAACATTTTATTAAACTGCAGATTTAAAAAAATGAATTTTTTTTCTTAATGGCATTAAAGAGGAAGTAAACCCTCTACATTCCCCGGCAAAGTAGAAGCATAATGGGCTACTATGCATCGCATAGTAGCCCATTATGTGTCACTCACCTGCAAACGAAGCCTGCGATGTCCAGTGATGTCGCTTCGGCAGGCAGCGCCCATCTTCAGCCCCTCTTCCTTCCGGGGCCACAACTTCGGCCAGTCACAGAGCCAGTCACGGCACGATCCCAGTGCGCATGTGCCGAAATGACCTCGGCACATCTTGTACACTGTATATCTCCTAAACCGTGCAGGTTTGGGAGATATGCAGGGCACCTACAGGTAAGCCTTATTATTTATTTATTTCAGGTACTTACATAGCTCTGTCAATTTACGCAGCGCTTTACATATATATTGTACGTTCACATCAGTCCCTACCCTCAAGGAGCTTACAATCTAAGGTCCCTAACTCACATTCATACATATACTAGGGCCAATTTAGACAGGATCTAATTTACCTACCAGCATGTCTTTGGAGTGTGGGAGGAAACCAGAGTACCCGGAGGAAACCCGCGCAGGCACAGGGAGAACATACAAACTCCAGGCAGGTAGTGTCGTGGTTGGGATTCGAACCAGCGACCCTTTTGCTGCCAGGTGAAAGTGCTTTTCACTACACCACTGTGCCGCCCTCTTATTATAGGCTTACCTGTAGGTTAAAGTGGTTGTCACAGGTTGACAACCACTTTAACATTTTGAAATTTTTAGCATTTGGGTTCAGATCTACTTTCATAAAACTTCTTTCTAGCCTATATTCCAATGAGGTCTCATTGGCATGTGGCATGGGAGCTGCATAGGGAATTGGTGGGGCTAATTTGTAGTGTTTAGTGGTCAAATGGCTTTTTCTCCTAATTCTGTTTAGCTGGGGTTCCTCTCTTTTGTCAGTAGATGGCACTGTTACCTTTGCCATTAGTATGTTGAGCTACAGTGAAGTCAGCTTATGACTAAACATACTTTCTCAGCCAATCAGAATAGCTGTTTTGCATGCTGGAAGAAGGTATTTATTGGGAGAAGGTCTGGTGATCTGTCTCTTCTCTCCCAGGGCTGCGGCCTGAGTGGATGTGTGTCAAACAGCTCGTAGCTGTTAGGCCTGAAGCCTGAGGCCTATCCAGGTGTTTCGCTGGCTGCTAGGTCTGTTCGAGGCTTATCCAGGTGTTTAAGATTCTACAGAGGAGAGCCTGCTCAATACCTGGAAACAATTCTGAGAGGGAAGGAGTTCTAGAGAAGTACCAGAGGTGACTCTTCATGTACTGGGGACCCATGAGGTGGATAGGAGAGCTTCAGGAGCAGTGGCGGCTGGTGGAATTTTAGGATGGGGAGGCGCCAGACCCCGTCCTTCCTTTTTGAGCCCTCCCACTTCTCATAAGCCCCACCCCTTTCCACCCCTTGTGTCAGGAGTATACAGCCCAGAATCACCAGATAGGATATACAGAATCACCAGATAGTGGTATACAGTATCACCAGTTAGGAGTATACAGAGTCACCAGATAGCAGTATACACTTACAGAACACCAGATAGCAGTATACAGAGCCCCAGATAGCAGTATACAGAGCCCCAGATAGCAGTATACAGAGTCACCATATAGCAGTATACAGAGTCACCATATAGCAGTATACATAGCACCAAATAGGGGCATACAGAATCACCATATAGCAGTATACAGAGCCCCAGATAGCAGTATACAGAGCCCCAGATAGCAGTATACAGTCACCATATAGCAGTATACAGAGCCCAAGATAGCAGTATACAGAGTCCCAGATAGCAGTATACAGTCACCAGATAGGGTATACAGGGTCCCAGATAGGATATACAGTCACCAGATAGGGTATACAGGTTCCCAGATAGTGTATACAGTCACCAGATGGGGTATACAGGGTCCCAGATAGGGTATACAGAGTCCCAGATAGAAGTATACAGGGTCCCAGATAGTGTATACAGTCACCAGATAGGGTATATGAGGTCCCAGATAGTATATACAGTCACCGGATAGGGTATACAGGGTTCCAGATAGTGAATACAGTCACCAGATAGGGGTATACAGGGTCCCCGATAGGGTATACAGGGTCCCATATAGTGTATACAGTCACCAGATAGGGGTATACAGGGTCCCAGATAGTGTATACGGTCACAAGATAGGGGTATACAGGGTCCCAGATAGTGTATACAGTCACCAGGTGGGGTATATATGGTCCCAGATAGTATATAGGGGTATACAGGGTCCCAGATAGGGTATACAGGGTCCCAGATAGTGTATACAGTCACCAGATAGGGTATACAGGGTCCCAGATAGTGTATACAGTCACCAGGTGGGGTATATATGGTCCCAGATAGTGCATACAGTCACCAGATAGGGGTTTGCGGTGGTTCATGCTCCATGCAGAGTATTGCACATAGTACTTGTCATAGGAAGCGCCATGCAGAATATTGCACATAGTACATGTCATAGGAAGCTCCATGCAGAGTATTGCACATAGTACATATCATAGAAAGCTCCATGCAGAATATTGCACATAGTACATGTCATAGGAAGCTCCATGCAGAATATTGCACATAGTACATGTCATAGTAAGCTCCATGCAGAGTATTGCACAGAGTACATGTCACAGCCAGCTCCATGCAGAGTATTGCACATAGTACATATCATAGAAAGCTCCATGCAGAATATTGCACATAGTAAATGACATAGGAAGCTCCATGCAGAGTATTGCAAATAGGACATGTCTTAGGAAGCTCCATGCAGAATATTGCACATAGGAAGCCCCATGCAGAATATTACACATAGTACATGTCATAGGAAGCTCCATGCAGATGATTGCACATAGTACATATCATAGAAAGCTCCATGCAGAATATTGCACATAGTACATGTCATAGGAAGCTCCATGCAGAATATTGCACATAGGACACGTCTTAGGAAGCTCCATGCAGAATATTGCACATAGTAAATGACATAGGAAGCTCCATGCAGAATATTGCACATAGTGCATGTCTTAGGAAACTCCATGCAGAGTACTGCACATAGTAAATGGCACAGGCAGCTCTAGTGTATACAGTCACCAGGTAGGGGTATATACGGTCCCAGATAGTGTATACAGTCACCAGATAGGGTATACAGGGTTCCAGATAGTGTATACAGTGACCAGATAGGGGTATACAGGTTCCCAGATAATGTATACAGTCACCAGATAGGGGTATACAGGATCCCAGATAGTATATACAGTCACCAGCTAGGGGTGTATACGGTCCCAGATAGTGTATACAGTCACCAGATAGGGTATACAGGGTTCCAGATAGTGTATGCAGTCACCAGATAGGGTATACAGGGTCCCAGATAGTGTATACAGTGACCAGATAGGGGTATACAGGTTCCCAGATAATGTATACAGTCGCCAGATAGGGGTATACAGGATCCCAGATAGGGGTATACAGGTTCCCAGATAATGTATACAGTCACCAGATAGGGTATACAGGGTCCCAGATAGTGTATAAAGTCACCAGATAGGGGTTTGCGGCGGGTCATGCTCCATGCAGAGTATTGCACATAGTCCATGTCATAGGAAGCACCATGCAGAATATTGCACATAGTACATGCCATAGGAAGCTCCATGCAGAGTATTGCACATAGTACATATCATAGAAAGCTTCATGCAGAATATTGCACATAGTACATGTCATAGGAAGCTCCATGCAGAATATTGCACATAGTGCATGTCACAGGCAGCTCCATGCAGAATATTGCACATAGTACATGTAAATGAATGCCATAGGAAGCTCCATGTAGAATATTGCACATAGTACATGTCATAGGAAGCTCCATGCAGACTTTTTTTTTATTTTCTTCTTTTCGTGGGGGGGGGGGGGGGGCGGCAGGCACCCCCTATGGG
>BLSH010155663.1:1897-15255 GCA_018402905.1 Glandirana rugosa
ACACCGAGTAACATTAGGTTCTTTCCCTGATATGTAGTCCCCCCGTCCGTGTCCTCTGGGGTTGACTTACCTTTTTTCCCCCGGTTGCGTAGGTCCCGCCTCCATAGAGACATCTATTATCTATCTGAATCTTGATCTCAACTCGCTTGTGGACCTTCAAGCCCAAGACGACCAGGCAGGCTTGAAGCACTGTTTCAGGCCCAGGCCCAGGCCTGCCTTGGGCTTGCTAGCGTGCCTGTTGCTTGGGGTAACTTTAGTTACCCCTGGGCTTGAAAATCCGTGTTTTTACCGACATCCTTTCAGGACCTTTCGGGGTCTCCCGACGCCGTGCGATCGTTCGGGTTCCGTCCGGACCCGGACCCGGACTTTGTCACGAAGTTCGGACGGACCAGCAGAACCCGAACTTCCAGGTGTTCGCTCAACTCTAGTTCTAAGTCTATCTATTATCTACAGAGATACCTCCGCCCTGGATGCGTTGGCCCCCTTTTTTCCATTCAGTTGGGGTCTCCTGTGCCTGCCCCCCTGATGTATAGTCCCTTTCTTGGATTACAATGAGCCACACATGAGGCAGTTTATGGTGAATATACTCAATATAATCCTAGTGAATTACATTATATAAAATAACATGTGAAAATGTTTAATACTTATTTTTTTCAATTATTTTTTTCAACCTTTTCTTTTATGTCATGTTAATTGAAATATTATATCTATACAACTCATAGCTTGAAGAATACAATGGTCCAGATGAAGCACGTCTGTGCGAAACGCGTCGACCTCATCCTTCAGGCTCATCTGCCACTTGGGTCGGGTATCTGTATCATCCCTGACTCATGTGTTATTTGTTAGTTTTATTTTGCTTTTGTTGTCTGTGAGACACAATTTTTGTTGTAATTCTTTACTCAATTGACACATTGTTATGGGTCTCTTTTTAACAAATCTTGTTATGAATAATAAATATATATTTTTCTATTAAAACCATCAGTTTCATTTATGCCGACAAAGTATATTACTCTGGTTTTCTCTCTTAGCCCATTGGCTTAGAGGTTTTACCCAATTCTGTGTCTATATAGATAGGATGTCAAAACAGAAAGCCGTGCTAAACAAATAAATTGAAGTACCAATATTATTAGTAATAGACCTTGATGGCCAAAAAACAGTAATGATTGTTAAGACCACAATAATAGGAAAAAGTCCGATCCACCAATTATACCGTGGATAGATAACCTGGATAATAGCAGGGTGCCCAACTAGTGAGAAAAGTCCAAAAGGATGTCCCAATGGTAGCGTGATACTGTATATTGTTTTATTTAGCAAGCATTAACCACTTCAGCCCCGGAAGGATTTCCAGCTTTAGGACCGGAGCCCTTTTTGCGATTCGGCGCTGCGTCGCTTCAACTGAAAATTGCGCGGTCGTGCGACGTTGTACCCAAACGAAATTGGCGTCCTTTTTTTCCCACAAATAGAGCTTTCTTTTGGTGGTATTTGATCACCTCTGCGTCATTTCTGATCGCCGCTATAAACAAAAGAAGAGCGACAATTTTGCAAAAAAACCCAAATTTCTTACTTTTTGCTAAAATACAAATCCAAAAAAAAAATATAAAAAAACTTTTTTTTTCACCGTTTTTGGCCGATTTATATTCTTCTTCATATTTGCGATAAAAAAAATTGCAATCGGCGTTTATTGATTGGTTTGCGCAAAAGTGGTCGCGTTTACGGATGATGAGAATTCATTTTTGGGGTTTTTATTTTTTTTTTATTTTTTACTAGTAATGGCGGCGATCTGCGATTTTTAGCGGTACTGCGATATTGGGGCGGACATGTCGGAACGTTTTGACACTTTTTTGGGACCATTGGCATTTATACAGCGATCAGTGCTATAAAAATGCACTGATTACTGTGTAAATGCCATTGGCAGTGAAGGGGTTAACCTGCAGGGGGCGCGCTAAGGGTTAACTATGTTCCCTGGGCGTGTTCTAACTGTATGGGGGCTTGCCTAGCTGGGGAAAGGAAGTGGTCACAGCCTTCATGTACAGGAAGGCTGTGATCACAGCCCTGCCCCCTCACACAGAGCGGAGGTCCGTGTTTACTTACACGGACCTCTGCTCCTTCACTCCGGGGGGGGCATCGCGGGTGGCGGGCGGCAATCGAAGCCGCCGCACCCGCTCCCTGGCCCCCCCCCTGAACACAGTGAGCGCGCGCGCGCTCACAGTGGCTCTGTATCGCGGCCGCCGTCGTATGACGGCGATTTGCGTTACAGAGCCACTTTGTCGCCGTCAATTGCCGACCAGCGGTCGGCAAGCGGTTAAAAGAGATATACTCACATTAAGTCACAGAGATTGCGCAATTAGAAAGTCATAAAGCTGGCATAAATCAGGAACGTTAAAAGCATCAAGCGGTGATGTCAGCGCGACCTCCCGACGTACGTTTCGTCATAAAAAGACGTTGTCTAGGGGCGTCTAGCTAAGAACAGGAAACTGAAGCTACAATTTGCACAGGCTCATCAAAATTGGATAATAGAAGATTGGAAAAACGTTGCCTGACCTGATCAATTTAGATTGCAACTGCGACATTGAGATGGTAGGGTCAGAATTTGGTGTAAACAACATGAAAGCATGGATCCATCCTGCCTTGTATCAACTGTTCAGGCTGGTGGTGTAATGGTGTGGGGGATATTTTCTTGGCACACTTTGTGCCCCTTAGTACCAATTGAGCATCGTTTAAACGCCACGGCCTACCTGAGTATTGATGCTGACCATGTCCTTCCCTTTATGACTGCAGTGTCCCCATCTTCTGATGGCTCCTTCCAGCAGGATAATGCACCATGTCACAAAGCTCCAATCATCTCACCACTGGACAATGAGGTCACTGCACTCCAATGGCCTCCACAGTCACCACATCTCATCCAATAGAGCACTTTTGGGATGTGGTGGAACGGGAGATTCGCATCATGGATGTGCAGCCGACACATCTGCAGCAACTGCGTGATGTTATCATTTCACTATGGAGCAAAATCTCTGAGGAACGTTTCCAACACCTTGTTGAATTTATGCAGTTCTGAAGGCAAAAGGGGGTCCAACCCGGTACTAGCAAGGTGTACCTAATAAAGTGGCCGGTGAGTGTATGTTTATAAGGGTGGATTGCTGACCTCCTTTTTAAGATGCTAGATGATGGTGCGGCTTCAACACTATAAGCGACAATGCCGTGTCGTGTTTTTAATGCTTTTTTTGCATGTTTTTGAAGTGCATTATTGGAGCAGCTCCAAAAGCATGCCCAAGAAGCTCATGTACCAAATTTTGGCACTGGGCCTGGTGCCATTTTTAACCCGCATTTTGCAACAATTTCCGTGGGGTTTTTTTTGCATCATATTGCATTTGGACTTTTTGAGCAACAATCACGGCAAAATCGCCCTGTGTTTGGGGTGCCATTAAGAATCAATGGCACCCAAATGTTCGTCACGCCTTTTACCGCAATTTTATCAAAAATTGGAATCATTGGCAGAATCACTGCAATTCTGCACGAGATTTCAAATTGCCAAGTGTGAACGGGGCCTAATAAGGGGTTAATCTTTATTACTTATTGTTTGTCTGATGACAGGTTAGTCTGCTTATTGAAAATATAATAATAAAAAGTAGACATTTCGCAGTACATTCTTATCTTCCAGGAACTTGGGGAGTCCTCAATGTATGATCAGAAGTTCTTGGAAGGTGAGGACCTTCTAGTTCCAGGAACTAATGATGGAACCCTGGATGAACTCCCTTGGGCTGGAATGATGCTGCATTTATATGTTAAGTTTTGGTTATTATTATATTTTGTGTAAATTGTGGAATTATTGCACCACACCCAACTATTTGAAAGGTTAAGCAGAGAAATCTGTTATCAAATAAATAATACGTCATAAAGAATAACCCTTTATTACAAGTATTTTCTAAGTCACTGGCCTGAAAAAAATTGTGACCATAAGGACTCCAGACTCTGGTCCCACTCCAGTGGCCCTTACAGTTTGGGGTCTATTTAAGGGGTCTAAATGCCTCATACCATAGTGAATAATCCCCAATGTGTTTTCCTATTATTGTCAGCTCCATCTAGTGGCCATAATGTAGTATTTTCCTGAATGTCGTATTTCAGGAAGATACTGCATTATGTCCACTAAATGGAGCTGACGATCATAAGAAATACACATATCAGACACATTACAGGTATTAAGCTGAGGTATTTGCACCACAAGTTTTTTTTTTTAACAGACACTTTTATTTTTTAAGCTTTATTTTTATTTTACTGGTCATTTCCAGATATCTTTAAGCCAGTCACATGACATGTAGGGACCCCTTTTTGTAATTTCACCAGTGGTGGGCGGTCCTCAATGATGCAGACGGTGGCATTGAGTTGATCACATCATTAATCATTGTATTGTGAGTGTAGAGCACTATGGTGCTGCCCCCTCAGGGGGTGGGTTCATGACACCCTGCACTCACAGTAAGTCCTCATTTTTCTAGGATGAATGAGGCTGGGCATCATTTAACCTGGAAGATTGATGACATCTTGTGGCAGTGGTGAGTATTACATCTAAAGCTGTTTTTTTATTTCTTGTAATAGCAACTTTCCACCCGCTGATACTCACCTGCGCTGTGCCCCCCGGCCACTCTGTCACACGAAAAATAACTGGTCCTTCTACATATGGAGTAGTGTGTCCCTCTCCCAGGATGCAGTGCTTTGGCCATTTACCAGACACAAACACTGTCATTTAAGGAGGAGAATACGTAAGAGCTTAAAGAAGAACTACAGCAAAAGCAGCAAAATAAAAATGAATAGACCATTAAAAGATAAAATAACAAAGCCCGCTGCAATATTTAGTTCAATTCAAAGATTTCCCTTCCCCCACAGTATTTTTTCTACCATTAAATGTCCTCAGTCTGATGGCCAGTATCACTCAACCCACTTCCTCTGAGCACATGTCATTCAGGTCCCACCCCTGGCTCATGACTAGACAGTGAATGGGAAAGCAGCACAATTATAACCTCATCTCTCTGTCACTCTGCTCTTTCCTCCTATCAGCATGCTTCTTGTTAGCACACAAACTGATCGGCTCCTTGTGCTGCTTCTTCCTCTCAAACTCCAACCCTGCTGTACAGGGACTGCAAGAGGCTGATGCCAGCTTACACTGCTTGTATTTAAAAATATATATATTTAATGTTAATGAGATCTACATTATGGTGTGTCTTTTAGATTTGCTTAGAGTTCATTTTTTAACTTTGTAAGAGCTCTGACAACCCACAAGGAGCTAACACAAGCTTAGGACTCCCAGTTATAACACGGGAATGGGGTGGCAAAGAGGTGACTATCAGTGGGTGGGGTTTGCTTCTTACTAGAGGATCAGTCTCTTTGGCCAATCAGATCTCTTTACAAAATGTTCCTATAGATTAAAAAGGAGCAACAGAATGATAGGAGTGAACGTGCACTGTAATATAGAGGGGAACTTTAATGGCCTTGGGTCCATTTTATTTAATTTTTTTCAACCTGAACTCCAGTCTAGAGAAGCTTTTTTACCTGCTAAAGGATTTGTTTTTCTGTCCAGCCCATCCAGATATTTACATAACTCTGCTATTCAGCACAGCTCTGTCTAGCAGGGCTGGAGACCTGACTTTACTCTACTATGGTTCAGTAATACCTACAGGTCTTGTCACTCCCCCAGACTGGTTCACACTGGTACGATGTGGGAACCACAGAGATTCCTGTTTGGGTTCCCGCATCGCATCTGAATCGCAGGCAGTTCACACTGCTCTCTGCAAACCGCTGCGGGTGTCAATATAAAGTTAATGACACCTCCAGATCATTTCGCAGAACGCAGTGCGAACTGTGGAATCGGATCGCATGGACCTGAACAACCATTCGATTTGATTCCAGTGCGGACCAAAAAAAGGGTCCTGCACCATTTTGGTGCGAATGTGATGCGATTTCAGCCATACAAACAGGCACGCGGTGCGAATCACATGCGATGCCTGGCACAGCAACAGTGTGAACCCGTCCTAAAAAGAGAAGCAGCAGACTAAGAGGTTGATTTACTAAAGGCAAATATACTGTGCAGTTGCTCCAGACCATAGTAAAGGAAGTAAAGCTTCACTTTAGAAAGAGTACCCAATCACATGCAAGGAAAATAAAAAAAACAGCATTTTAGTTTGCACATGATTGGATGATGGAAGTCAGCAGAGATCACCATCATTTAGTAAGCTCTGGAGCAATTACACTTGCAGAGTGCAACTGCACTTTGCAAAGTGCTCAGTCTATTTGCTTTTGGTAAACCAACCCTTAAGTCTCCTTTCTGTCACTCTGCTCTATCCTCCTATCAGTATGTTCCTTACACTGAAGCATAACTGACTCGCTTCTTCTCTGTCTTCCAGTCTGAGCATTGCTGTACAGGGAATAGGTTAATACCAGATCATATTGAGGAAAGCAGAAAAATATGTGTACACCACTGTGCATTTTCTTTAAGAGTCTTTCTTTACTTGAACCTCGGGGATATCTTGTTCACATTGCCCAGATGAATATATTGTCAGACAGTATCAGGAATAGCAGGCACACTGAAAGTCTTGCTGTTGCTGAGAATTGAGAGATTCCATAAAGGACACAAGGTTCCCTGGCCTGTGTGCTGGAGTTAGGACATTGAGGTTATGTTCCTATCAGCTTATATACAGGTATGTTACTCTTATGTAATCCCTATATCGCTCTTTGTTATCTGAATGAAGATGATAAACTAGAATAGAACTTGGGGTTAATCTATATTTATTTGTATACCTATATAGATGTGATCCACAAAAAACCTCTAGCTGTATTGGCAAAATTTTCCTCCCCTTTTATACAAATTGGAGCCATATATTGGTAAGGACCATCCACTTATATATCTGTCCTTTTTGATATAGCTAAGCATGGGGAGTTCTCTACCAGAACCCTGCCCCCCCCCCCCTCCATTGCCTCCCCCCCCCCTACTTGGAACAATTTATTTATTACATATCCTGCATATATTTCTTCATTTAGCTATAATGTAACTGCCATATATAAACAGATCCCAGATTGGTACTATATATCACCTGCATCTACTCCCACCGCCGCAATACATTTTGGACTTCCCCTATTGGCTCCTCAGCCTACGGGAACTTCCACCATTAAACAAGTAAGCTCAGGTATGTTGGCCTTTTATGACCTTATTGTAGCTATACGTAGGTCTGTTATCAATTTTATGGTCCACTTAATATCAGCAATAATGAGGTGATCAATAAGTTCACTTATAAAATATTAAAATAATAAATATGAATACATTTTATAATAGTAAATAATGCTTTTCTGGACGAAAATTGATTCATACTATACCATACAGGCAAATATAACGAACAATATACGCTCCCATGCTCGCCCTGGGGAACATCTCTGGCCTTAGCACCTGTCTGTTGTAACCTAGCCTCATAGGTGAGCTGCCGGCGTAGCCTGACGCACATATATGACACTTTACTATAAATCTATGTTTTCACTTTGATTATAGTCCTATTCCTTTTGATGTTATCTACAATCATGTACTAATTCTGTCATTCTTCCTAGTGTACCTCAGTTAACCTGTGCACTCTCCTGAGGAAGTGGATCCACCGCGAAACATGTTGAGAAACACAGGCCTACACATGTTGTGAAAATGTAAATCAATTATGTCACTCCCCTGGGAACAGCATTATATGTTCATGTATTTTAACCACTTCCTTACTGGGCACTTAAACCTCCCTCCTGCCCAGACCAATTTTCTGCTTTCAGCGCTGTCGCTCTTTGAATGACAATTGCGCGGTTGTGCGACGTTGTACCTAAACAAAATTGGCGTCCTTTTTTTCCCACAAATAGAGCTTTCTTTTGGTGGTATTTGATCCCATCTGCAGTTTTTATTTTTTCCGCTATAAACGAATAAAGAGCGACGATTTTGAAAAAAGAACAATATTTTGTACTTTTTGCTATAATAAATATCCAAAAATAAAAAATAAAAAAACTAATTTATTCATCAGTTTAGGCCGATATATATCCTTTACATATTTTTGGTAAAAAAAATCGTCGTATATTGATTGGGTTGCGCAAAAGTTATAGCGACTACAAACTATGGACATTGGTTTATGGTGTTTTTATTTATTTTTATTTTTTTACTGGTAATGGCAGCGATCTGCGATTTTTAGCGGGACTGCGATATTGCAGCGGACATGTCGGACGTTTTTGACACTTTTTTTGGGACCAATGACATTTATACAGCGATCAGATCTAAAAATAAACACTGATTACTGTATAAATGTCATTGGCAGGGAAGGGGTTAACACTAAGGGGGCAGTGCCGGGGTTAAAAGTGTTCCCTGGGTGTGTTCTAACCGCTGGCAGGGGCATAACAGATCTAACTGATCCCAGTGACAGGGATCAGTAGATCTGGCATGCCCCCCCTCACAGAACAGGGAACCGGCGTGTTTACAACGGCGGTTCCCTGTTCCTGCTCTCTGTGAGGAGATCGCGGGTCTCTGGCGGACATGGGGTCCGCCCGATCTGCGGGCTAGCTCACGCGGCGGAGCGCACCCAGCGCGAGCCGAAGGGGAGGACGTCTATTGACGGCCTCCCGGCATTTTAGAGCTGCGCTGTAGCCGTCTATCGGCTATGGTGGGGACGGGAAGAGGTTAATATTTATGTGTTTTTGTATTATATGAAATAAAAAAAAAACCTTTTTTAAGAATTTGACTTGTGAGCTTATAATGGTACCATGAAAATCCCACAGCCCCTCTCCCAAGATTTCTTCTCTCATGTACACCACTATGCATTTTCTTTAAGAGTCTTTCTTTACTTGAACCTCGGGGATATCTTGTTCACATTGTCCAGATCAATATATTGTCAGACAGTATCAGGAATAGCAGGCACACTGAAAGTCTTGCTGTCGCTGAGAATTGAGAGATTCCATAAAGGACACAAGGTTCCCTGGCCTGTGTGCTGAAGTTAGGACACTGAGGTTATGTAAGGATAAGACGTAAAGTAGGCAGGCCAGGTACAACAACCCAGTGTACTTGTAATAAAAGCTAATAAAACAAGCCAAAACATTGTAAACTCTGTTAGATATTTGACTTGATTGAATCTGAAACCGTTTTGGGGTATTTTATTTTCAGGCAAAAAAAAAAAAAAAGTCAGTGAATGGCTAATGTTGTCCAGCACACATACTGCAAGTGTTGTAACCGCAGACATTTCACTCAGTTCATGTTACTTTAGGTCCCCACTCCTTGGTAAATATAATGTAGCACCATATAGCTAGTGTGCTAGATGGAAATAGATTTGTTAGTATAAGAAACTTAATTTGGCTGAGAGCCAGGCCTGGGTTGAATCTTGGTCAGTGTTGAGTGACTCAGGGACCAAGCAGCTTCTCTGCTGCCTCACCCTGTTTCTGGAACCTTGGAGAAGCTTCCAGATGTCGTGGGCGGAGGCTAGGAGGAGCTGTTTGGCATATTTATGAGGTCCTCGACCAATTCCCAGCAAAGAGGGGGTGGAAGGGGGTAGGCACCTCATGAATAGGTATGAGTCATGCCAGCAGGGGCAGTTGGGTGGAAGTTGGAGATAGATTGCTGAGGAGGCTGTCGGTGGCCCTTGAGGGTGCTCACTAGTCTGAGGGGGTGACCTGGGGCCTGGGGCTCAGGCGCTGGAAGGATCCCCCACAACACAGGAGCCCCTTCCTGGAGACACAGGAGCAAGGAGAGGACAGCGGGAGCAGGTCAGCAAGTCTAAGAGATCACCTGAGAAGTCAGCCGGGTGGGCTGTTGAGTGTTCAGTCTGGGAGGACTATGGAGAAGTTAGCCAGGAGGGCTGGTGAAAGGGGCAGCTGCGGCCAGGCGGGTTGGCAGTGCCTGAAGAGGTGGTGCTGGGGTCAGTAGCCACAGGGATGTATGCTGGACACTTCATTTTTGCTACACACCTAAAGGGACCTCAGGTTCCTGCCTATTACAGGCTTTTGCTCAAGAATCTGACTATGCGCTATACCAGATTAAGTATCAGTGTGCCAGTGCAGTTCTGCAAGCAAGTGAGTCCTGGATGAAGCAGAGGAGTGTATATAGACTTTATATAGGAGAAGCGTCCCTGAAGTTTATTCTGAAGTCAAGTGGGCATCCCATAATACCCCTATCCCCATCCAAGTATATTAACCTCAATAAAACAAAAAATAAAGTTACAGACTGTTCTCTGACTCTAATTGATTGTGAAAATGTGGTGTGCCTGGCTGTGCAGGGTATACAACTACTGTACTACTGCACTTTCAGAACAAAAGCCCTTGTAAGAGAATGAAGGCCTAGGAGGGTTAGAAGCCATCAGCTGTTGGAAAGATTAGAGTTACTTCCTCATGTTGAGACCCTTCAAATGACACCAGGTAATTTCAGGAAAACCCATGTGTGTTCCCTTTAAGCTGACAACACATGATTTCATTTATCTGCTTAAATGGGAATGGCCATACATGGATCAAAGTTCAGCTGGTTCCTGGGGAATTCTGATGCATGTATGGCCAGCTTTAGAGCATATGACATCCCCTCTAATTCAGGGGAGAGCTAGGGTGGCTCCCTGTAGGGAGGTGAGGCTGCCCTTTCAGGACAAAAGCACTTTTAGGACAAGAGCTTATCTGGGTGTCTTGGATTCAGTAGAGTATATATAGGAGGCCTTGGATGGGTCACAGGAGCTACAAAACACCAGCTGTGGAAAGATCAGAGTCACCTCTTCAAATTAGAACCCTTCACATGACACCATGCAGGTTTCAGGACATCCTGGTGTGTGTTCCCCTTCAGGGGTAGTGCAAAGATGGTTTCCTATTGGGAGGTATGGCTGCCCTTTCAAGACAAAGGCCTTTTTGAGACAAGGGTTCCCTTGGGTGTCTTGGATTTCAGAGAATAAAAATAGGAGGCCTGGGGGAAGTCGTGGTGGCTAGAAACTGCCATCAGTTGAAAAGATCAGAGTTACTTCTGCGAGTTGGGATGTTCCACATCACAACATGTAGGTTTAGGACAACCATGTGTGCACTTCCTTACTTGGGAGCACTAGTTCCTGCTGAGAGGTAAGGTTGTTCTTCCAAGACAAAAACCCCTTTAAGGCAAGGGTTTCTCCCTTGGGTCTATTGGAGTTGGGGAAGTATATATAGGAAGCCTTGGATGGGTTCTAGGGCTAGCAGTTGAGTTACTTCTTTAAGTTGGGACCCTCATGACACCAGGGGCTAAAAACTGCCAGCTGTTAAAAAAGTAGTCATTTTGTGAAGTTGGGACCCTCCACATGACACCATGAAATAACGGGACACATTGGTATGCACTCCCCTTTGGGGGAGAGCTAGAATGGCTCCCTGCTGGGAGGTAAGGCTGCCCTTTCAAGACAAAGACCCTTTTTTCTTTTAATAAGATTTTACTGAAAAATAAAGCAGAGATACAAAATAAGGGCCTCAGGAAGGAAAAGGACTCACGATGCCCCCAAAAACCCTTTTAAGACAAGGGTTTTTCTCTTGAGCAGGTCCTGGGGGCTAAAGACCACCAGCAGTTGAAAAGATTAGTTATAGTGCCTTGAAAAAGTATTCATACCCCTTGAAATTGTCATTTTGTCATGTTACAACAAAAAACGTAAATGTATTTTATTGGGATTTTATGTGATAGACCAAACCAAAGTGGCACATTATTGTGAAGTGGAAGGAAAATGATAAATGGTTTTCAAAATTTTTTACAGATAAATATGTGAAAAGTGTGGCGTGCATTTGTATTCGGCCCCCTTTAGTCTGATACCCCTAACTAAAATCTAGTGGAACCAATTGCCTTCAGAAGTTACCTAATTAGTAAATAGAGTCCACCTGTGTGTCATTTAATCTCAGTATAAATACAGCTGTTCTGTGAAGCCCTCAGAGGCTTGTTAGAGAACCTTAGTGAACAAACAGCATCATGAAGGACAAGGAACACACCAGACATGTCAGGGATAAAGTTGTGGAGAAGTTTAAAAAATATCCCAAGCTTTGAACATCTCACGGAACACTGTTCAATCTGTCATTTGAAAATGGAAAGATAATGGCACATCTGAAAACCTTCCAAGATGTGGCCGTCCACCTAAACTGACAGACTGGGCAAGGAGAGCATTAATCAGAGAAGCAGCCAAGAGGCCCATGGTAACTCTGGAGGAGCTGCAGAGATTCACAACTCAGGTGCGAGAATCTGTCCACAGGACAACTATTACTCAAGCACTCCACAAATATGACTTTTATGGAAGAGGGGCAAGAAGAAAGCCATTGTTGAAAGAAATCCATAAGAAGTTGCATTTGCGGTTTGCGAGAAACCATGTGGGGGACACAGCAAACATGTAGAAGAAGGTGCTCCGCTCAGATGAAACCAAAATTGAACTTTTTGGCCTAAAAGTGAAACTCTATGTGTGGCAGAAAACTAATACTGCACATCACCCTGAACACACCAACCCCACTGTGAAACATGGTGGTGGCAGTATCATGTTGTGGGGATGCTTTTCTTCAGCAGGGACAGGGAAGCTGGTCAGAGTTGATGGGAAGATGGATGGAGCCAAATACAGAGCAATCTTAGAAGAAAAACTGCTGAAGTCTGCAAAATACTTAAGACTGGGGCGAAGGTTCACCTTCCAGGAGGACAGCGACTGAAAACATACAGCCAGAGCTACAATGGAATGGTTTAGATCAAAGCATATTCATGTGTTAAAAGGCCCAGTCAAACTCTGGACCTGAATTCAATTGATAATCTGTGGCAAGGCTTGAAAATTGCTGTTCACAGACGCTCTCCATCCAATCTGGCAGAGCTTGAGCTATTTTGCAAAGAAGAATGGGCAAAAATTTCACTCTAGAGATGTGCAAAGCTGCAGTTGTAATTGCAGCGAAAGGTGGTTCTACAAAGTATTGACTCAGGGGGGCTGAGAAACCATTTATCATTTTCCTTCCACTTCACAATCATGGGCCACTTTGTGTTGGTCAATCACATAAAATCCCAATAAAATACATTTACATTTTTGGTTGTAACATGATAAAATGTGGAAAATGTCAAGGGGTATGAATACTTTTTCAAGACACTGTACTTCTTTGAGTGGGAACCATCCACACAACATCGTGTAGGTTTAGGACAACCCAGTGCACTCTTCCCTTCGGGAGGAGCACTAGGATGGCTCCTCTTTCAAGACAAAAGCCCTTTTAAGGGTTTCTTTCTTGGGTGTCTCGGATTTGAGGAGAGTATATATATATATGGGATCTAGAAGGGGTCCAAAGGCCTAGAAGCCAGCAGCAATTAGAACGTTCATAGTTATTTTTCAGAGTTGAGGGGGGGGGGGGGGGCACTAGAATGGCTTCCT
>BLSH010155663.1:15265-35566 GCA_018402905.1 Glandirana rugosa
AGCCCTAAGGCCTAGAAGCCAGCAGCAGTTAGAAAGTTCAAAGTTACTTTTCAGATTTGGGGTGGGGGGTGGGCACTAGAATGGCTTCCTGCTGGAAGGTAAGGTTGCATGCTTACCTCAATGCAGGGAATCCAGGACAATCATGACTTATCTATGTAGGTGCAGGTCTCTCTGACTGCTACTACTACAAGCTACTGCAGTCATTCTGATGTATGGACATTTTTACTTAGGAGTGCACTCACTTTTGTTGCCAGCAGTTTAGACATTAATGGCTGTGTGTTGAGTTATTTTGAGGGGACAGCAAATTTACACTGTTATACAAAATGTACACTCACTACTTTACATTGTAGCAAAGTGTCATTTCTTCAGTGTTGTCACATGAAAAGATAGAATAAAATATTTACAAAAATGTGAGGGGTGTACTCACTTTTGTGAGATACTGTGGGGTTGATTTACTAAAGCTGGAGAGTGCAAAATCTGGTGCAGCTCTGCATAAAAGCCAATCAGCTTTCAGGTTTTATTGTCAAAGCTTAATTGAACAAGCTGAGATTAGAAGCCGATTGGCTACCATGCACAGCTGCACCTGATTTTGCACTCTCCAGCTTTAGTAAATCAACCCCTGTATATCAGATTCACATCCAATGACAATTTTTCACCAGTGACCCCGTGTGCACCACCCATCAATAAACTTGTACGCGATGCTGATAAATTATTAAATAACCTACAATATTGCCACCATTTTATTGCCAGCAAGGCGTTATAAAAAGCGTCACAAAAGTTAATGAGAATGTTAATAGCTACATTGCTGTCCTATTTACTGGAGTTTATCCTCTTTTTTAAGTTCAATGCTTCTGCATACAAAACCTGTTCCTTAGGAGAGGGGAGAAGGGCCAGTTAATGCTCTAGAAATGCATTGACTTTTTTATAAACTCTTTTGAAGAAAAAAGTTCTTTGGGGACTATAGATAATGTGGTACTCCGCTTTATTAATATTTTATGATCTTTACCCAGGGTCCTCTATAGGCCCCCTGCGTGCACAGGAGCCTTCTAACTGGAGTCATTAAACAAACCAATTAGGTACGACCTATTTAATTTCAGGAGCTAGTGCCCCATATCCCTTGAACCAGGAGTTACATGTTTGTGTTAGCACATCATTCCAGAAAGTATATGCTGGACCCGGATGATGCCTGAACAAAGATGGTACCTTGCTTCTGGTGCTTCTGGAGAGAAACGTAAAATAAGGGGGGGGGGGTGGGTACTGTGGTCTCTGTGACAGTGTATACTGACACATTACTTACCATGAATGCACTTACGAAAATTATATCTGATGATAGGTCTATACACAAACAAAAAAAACTATAACTATCACACAGACTAAATAATGTACACTGATTTGAGTTATTTTTACCAAAGATATGTAGCAGTATAAACTTTGCTCAAAATTTATGAAAAAAAATTACTAATTTGCAAAATTTTATAACAGAAACAAAGAAAATACAGTTTTTTAAAACATTTTTTATTTTTATTTTATTTATTTAAAAAATAAAAAAACCCAGCGGTGATTAAATACCACCAAAACAAAGCTCTATTTGTGTGAAAAAAGGACAAACATTTCATATGGATACAGTGTTGCATGACTGAGTAATTGTCATTCAAAGTGTGAAAGCTGAACATTGACCTCGTTAGGAAGGGGGTATAAGTGCCCAGTAGGCGTATTTAATCATTGGTTAATTAGAGATGAAACTTGTATGAATATGACATCCATCAGACTTTCCATCTGATGTGTTTCAAGGGACAAGCACTCTTCTTCAGAGCAAAGCTTGTCCCTTGAAATGCATCAGCTGGCAAGCCTTATGGATACAAAGGCTTTGCTCTGAAGAAGAGGGCTTGTCCCTTGAAACATGTCAGCTGGATGTCAGGGTCATAGGAGTTTCATTTTTAATTAAAAAGGAGGTCTAGCCCCCCACCCCCCATGAAAAAATTCAAAGTCAGCAGCTACAAATACTGTAGCTGATGACTTTTAAAGTAGAAGTCCACCCTAACACTAAAATTGCTACATCTACAGACATTCACGATCTAACACTATCCTATCTAGCCCTGTAAATAAGTAATCAGTATACATACCTTTTTTAAAGCCGATCCTGTCTGGTCTCCAGAGAAGGAAGCTCTGCAGAGGACACGGCCGACAGCGGTTTTGAAATGAATGGGAAGTGATGTCACCCATATACTTACTATGGGGCTTCTATTGTTGGCTGTGTCCTCTGCACCCGCCTCCACAGCGAAGCCGCCACTGACAGCTCTGCGTGGGATCGGGTCAAATTGGCTTCAAAAAAGGTATATATACTGATTTCTTCTTTACAGAGTTAGATAGGATAGTGTTAGATTGTGGATGTCTATAGATGTAGAGATTTTAGTGTTAGGGTGCACTTATCTTTTAATATTAGGACACTTACCTATCCTGGAATCCAACGATGTCGGCACCCCAGCTGATGTTTCCATAGCCTCTAGGGTGCTGCTGCCACCATTGCCTGTAAGGAAAACTGGCAGTGAAGTGAAGTTCACAGCCGGTTCCCTATTGTGCATGCATGAAGCGCGCTGCACTTTTTGAATGGCCCGGTGGCGGGGGGAAGAAGGAGATTGCCGAACTTGGAAAATGGCAGTGCTTCAAGAATACACTAAACAAAGGTATTAGCCAGTGTATCCCAATAGGAAATACATTTAAAAGAGCTAATAAAAGACCAGGGTGACTTAACTCCAACGTAAAAGCACACATAAAAGCAAAGGAGAAGGCCTTCAAAAAATACAAGGCTGAGGGGTCTCTGTCAGCTTTCCATCTTTATAAGATATGCAATAAGGAATGTAAGGGTGCAATCAGGGTGGCTAAGGTAGAACATGAAAGACACATAGCTGAGGAGAGTAAAAAGAACCCCAAGAAATTCTTTAAGTATATAAATAGTAAGAGAGGGAGGCCAGATCATATTGGCCCCATAAAGAATGATGAAGGGAATCTGGTTACAAAGGATGGAGAAATGGCAAAGGTGTTAAACGTATTTTTCTCCTCAGTTTTCACAAAGAAAACGGGGGGCTCAAGTATCCAAAACTACAATGTTGGTCCTCATGACACATCACAGGAAGCACCCTCATTGCTAACTGAGGATAAAATTAGGAATAGACTTGAAAAACTTAACACTAATAAGTCCCGGGACCAGATGACTTGCACCCGAGGGTCCTTAAGGAACTCAGTCAAGTAATTGCCATTGTACCTAATCTTTAAGAGCAGTATACTGGCTGGTATGATACCAGCTGATTAGAGGAAAGCCAATGTGGTACCAATATATAAAGAAGGACGAAGATATATCCCTGGGAATTACAGACCAGTTAGCTTAACATCAATAATTTGCGAGCTCTTGGAAGGAATAATAAGGGATTATATACAAGATTATTGTAATGAAAACGGTATCATTAGCGGTAATCAACATGGTTTCATGAAGAATCGTTCTTGCCAAACCAATCTATGAACCTTCCATGAGGAGGTGAGCTGCCATCTAGATAAAGGAAGGCCTGTAGACGTGGTGTGTCTGGATTTTGCAAAAGCATTTGATACAGTTCCCCAGAAACGTTTACTGTACAAACTAAGGTCTCTCAACATGGATCAAAGGGTGAAAACCTGGATTGAAAACTGGTAACAGGGGCGAGTCCAGAGGGTGGTGATAAATGGGGAGCACTAGGAATGGTCTGGTGTGGAAAGTGAGGTTCCCCAAGGTTCTGTCCTGGGACCAATCCTATTCAATTCCTGAACGATCTGGAGGATGGGATAAACAGCTTAATCTCAATATTTGCGGATGATACCAAGCTAAGCAGAGCAATAATTCCTGAACGATCTGGAGGATGGGATAAACAGCTTAATCTCAATATTTGCGGATGATACCAAGCTAAGCAGAGCAATAATTTCTCCACAGGATGTGGAAACCTTGCAAGAAGATCTGAACAAATTAATGGGGTGGGCAGATAAGTGGCAAATGAGGTTTAACATAGAAAAATGTAAAATAATGCATTTGGGTACCAGGAACATGAATGCAAACTACTCACTAGGGGGAGAGCCTCTGGGGGAATCTAGGATGGAAAAGGACCTAGGGGTCCTAGTAGAGGACAGGCTCAGCAGTGGCAAGCAATGCCAAGCTGCTGCAAGCAAAGCTAACAAAATGTTGGCATGCATCAAGAAAGGGATCAACTTCAGGGATAAATCAATAATTCTCCCACTACTGTATACAAGTCTCTGGTGAGGCCGCACCTGGAATATGCCGTCCAGTTCTGGGCACCAGTCCTCAGGAAGGATGTCCTGGAACTGGAAAGGGTTCAGAGAAGGGCAACAAAGCTAATTAAGGGATTGGAGGACCTTAGTTATGAGGAAAGATTACAAACACTGAACTTATTCTCTCTGGAGACGAGATGCTTGAGACGGGATATGATTTCAATGTACAAATACTGTACTGGTGACCCCACAATAGGGACAAAACTATTCCGTGCAAAGGAGCACACAAAGACACGCGGCCATTCACTAAAAATAGAAGAAAGGCGGTTTAACCTTAAAATGCGTAGAGGTTTCTTTATGGTAAGAGCAGTGAGGGTGTGGAATTCTCTTCCACAAGCAGTGGTTTCTGCTGGGAGTATGGGTAATTTCAAAAAAACTATTAAATGGGCACCTAAGGGACCACAACATTGAGGGATATACAATGTAATACTGACATAAAAACACACACATAGGTTGGACTTGATGGACTTGTGCCTTTTTTCAACCTCACTAACTATGTAACTATGTAACTTCCGGGGGACCTCTTCGCATCTCGCCCCAGCCAGGTCTCCCAGAAGTTCCCCACTCCCCCCAACAGGTGCCAAATGAGACACCGGAGGGGGGAGGAAGTAGATAAGTGGAGCTTCCCTTTTTATGTGGAACTTCGCTTTAAGGACCACTTGGGTTCATGTACAATGCTATTTTATTTAATAGTGATCTCCCACGCTCCAAATAAAAAAGAAAAAAATTACAACCAATACTTACAACTATAAATAACAAAACCAGTGAAAATGAAATATATATACCAAAGTGCATATATAGCAAAATTCACAGTAGCGCAACAATAACACCTAATTAATTCAGTGTTCAATACAAAAATGTAATGATCGCATATATAATATTCCGTGTGCAAAGGATATCAAAAATATAAAAGATAATAAAATTAAAATGTCATAAAAAAAAAAACAAGAGTCCGATAGCAGTCCTCTTTAAACAACAAAACAAATGTGATGATATTCCCAGTGATGTCCTAATTAAGAAAAAACACAGTAAGGTATCCACCACCGTATGTGTCGCACTAAACCTGCCCCCATCAGGTGGAAACTAGACATGTGCGATTTGTTTTGTTCTGAATTCTGCATTCTTCTACTCTCCTCTCCTCTTCACCTCTTCTCTCCTCCCTTCTGCCCTCCTCTCCTCTTCCCCTTCTCTACACTCCTCTTCTCTTTCTCTCCTCATCTAACCATTTCTCTCTTCTCTTCACCAATATCTTTTCGGGTGACATGACTCACTGATTGGCCAAGAGGAGGATCAGTGTTAGAATAGGGAATATTCATTTGCTATTCTAACACACCTGGGTGAGCTGAGAGCGCACTCTCTGCATCCCAAGCCCACCCTATTTTGAAGCCTATTAGAGCCCTTGGCTCTAATCGGTGCTTCAAAAAAACACCCCCGCAATTATAATTCATGCACCTGGCATCCTGTAAGGGGCCAGACGCATGGATAGGGGGGCGGCCGCAGGGATAGGGGAGGCGGTGGTGGCAGGGATAGGGGAGGCGGCGCCCGTGCACCCTCAATGGATGGGCCGCCACTGCTCTCCCCCCTTCTACCTTTCTCTCCTTTTCTCCTCCTCTATACTCCTCCTCGGCCTTCTGTTCTGCCCTCTTCTTCCCTTCTTCTGCACTCCTCTCCTCCCTTCTACTCTCCTCTCCTCTGTACTCCTCTCTTTTGCCCTCCTCTCCTCTTTCCTTCCCATGTACTCCTCTCCTCCCTTCTGCTCCCCTCTCCCTCTCCTCTGTACTCCTCTCTTTTGCCCTCCTCTTCCCTTCCCACGTACTCCTCTCCTCCCTTCTACTCTCCTCTCCTCTGTACTCCTCTCTTTTGCCCTCCTCTCCTCTTTCCTTCCCATGTACTCCTCTCCTCCCTTCTGCTCTCCTCTCCCTCTCCTCTGTACTCCTCTCTTTTGCCCTCCTCTCCTCTTCCCTTCCCACGTACTCCTCTCCTCACTTCTGCTCTCTCCCTTTCCCCTCCTCTGTACTCCTCTCTTTAGCCCTCCTCTCCTCTTCCCTTCCTCTGTACTCCTCTCCTCCCTTCTACTCTCCTCTTTCCTTCCTCTGCACTCCTCTCCTCCCTTCTGCTCTCCTCTTCCTCTCCTCTGTACTCCTCTATTTTGCCCTCCTCTCCTCTTCCCTTTCTCTGCACTCCTCTCCTCTCCTCCCTTCTGCTCTCCTCTTCCCTTCCTCTCCTCCCTTCTGTTCTCCTCTTCCCTTCCTCTGTATTCCTGTCCTCCTTTCTGCTCTCTTCTTCCCCTCCTCTATACTCCACTCATCCCTTTTGCCATCTTCTCCTCTTCCCTTCCTCTGTACTCCTCTCCACCCTTCTGCTCTCCTTATCTCCGTCCCTTTCTCTCTCCTCGCCCCTTCCTGTTCCTCTCCTGTTTGTCAGGAAAGAACCTATGTTTGGGGACATCATGCGTAATATGAATAGTATGTGGTGTATTATAAATCCTGTGACCTGGAATTTCCATCGATGAATGAAGAAATCAGGATCTTGATAAACAATGGTAACTTTTTCGCAATGAGATTTACGGCTGGTACACCGCCAATCAGGTAATCATTAAAGAAAACGTGTGCTGAGCCAGCTTGGCCCAAATTAACTATTTAGCCACTTAAGGTCCGTCCTATGGCAGTTTTACTGCTACAGGGCAGCACCCCTGCGCTGGATCATGTGTATATATGTTATCCGACACTTCCGGGTAGGGAATGTGCATGCACAACGGGAGCTGAGCATCAGGTACTGCGATTGCCGTTCTGACAGGGGGAACGGATGGAGTTTGTGTTCCTGCAAAGAATAAATTTGATGTCTTCCCCTAGTAAAAGCACCTCACACAGTATAGTAAAACACTGGCTAGGCTCACAGTTAACCCTTGGATTGCCCCTGATGTTAACCCCTTCGCATCCAGTGTCATTATTACAGTGACAGTGCATATTTTTAGCACTGATCACTGTATTAGTGTCACTGGTTCCCAAAAGGTGTCAGTTAGTGTCAGAATGTCTGCAGTCCTGCTATAAGTCGCTGATCGCCGCCATTACTAGTATAAAAATAAAAATAAATAAATATATCCCTTTGTTTGTAGACACTATGGGGCTAATTCACTATATTGCGAATATGCGTTCGTGCGACGCCTTAAAATAACACCCATTCAAGGCAATTAGCATATGAACTGGGCGATCATGCGAACACAAAATCGCTTTATTGTCGTGAATATGCCTTCTTAATCTGCATATGTGGGAATAGCTGATGCCAGTTGGGCTTGAACCTGCAGAATCCATTGAAGGCTTGTATGAACATGATTTGCTTGAAAAAGGGTATGGGAACTACCGCAGCAAAATGGAAACCATTGGCGAATATCAAACCGGTAGGATCCGAACCTGTAGCTGTAAGCTTTGAAGGTATCAGTAGGAACCACTACACTATCAACTTGAACACAACCAGCCATAGAAAATACATTTACTAATCTTGGGTTCTGTTAATTCTCTACAAACTAACTGCCGGCACCTTAACTAGTGTGTAATTATTCCAATTCCACATAATAATATTATTGAATATGTACATACCATTGCATGCATTTAAAGAATTCATAGTATGGAAGCAATCAAACTGATGTGCATTGGCTAATTAGCGAATATGCATTCGCATATTTTCAGCATCTAATGCTGAGTACAATGCAAGCTTTCAGAAGGTCATACAATCCATACCATTGAACTACTCTGTGAGTTAGATAGCCTTGTTTAAATGTATCATGTAGGCTTGCTGATACCATACAAATCATTGTACCAACCAAACTTTGAACAGTCAGAATTGTTTGACATTCATGTCAGCTGGGATTACTACTGATCTGTGATTAGCTGAAGCTATTCACATGGTACAGGTTGTTGAGATAAGCCCAAGCACCATGTGACAGCTGGGGCTCAATCCCAGCTCACCAATCTAGGTAACCAAGCTGATATTAAAGTGGTGCCACAGAGCTTCCACTTTTGGGTGGATATCTATGGCCCCTATTACACTTGTGCAACTTGTCCTGCGACTTGGGACTGCAAAGTCGCCTGTCAAGTTGGACCCCGCAATTTCCAATCAGTAGGATTCATAGCTGTCTGACTTCAAGTGGTATCAACTTCAAACTTGTCCCTGA
The DNA here is from genome assembly GCA_018402905.1 of Glandirana rugosa. Lineage (NCBI taxonomy): Eukaryota > Metazoa > Chordata > Amphibia > Anura > Ranidae > Glandirana > Glandirana rugosa. Next base: position 23,748 of record BLSH010155663.1, read on the forward strand.
ACTACTTTGGTCTGAGTTTGATATGACTTGAGGTCCCTAGACCTCAAGATTACACAGGCATTGCTTCAAGTCACATCAAAGTTGCATGACTTTCAAGTCACACAAGGGCGAATGGGGCCTAAGTCAAAGGTGTTATCCTGAAAGTAATGCAGTTTGCCCACGACATTGTCCCAACTTCAGGGAATGCCTGAGTAATATTGAGAGCTAGGGACCTCAAGTCACACCAAAGTAGTACAGGGACTACTTTGAAGTTGGTGCCACTTGAAGTAGCACAGATATGAATAGTTTCAGGAAAAGTCAGCCAAGTGTAAAAAGAGTGTATATAAGCAACTCCCTCGGAATATATATATATATATATATATATATATATATATATATATAAAAAATATAAAAGCAGCTCTCTCATTTATATATATATATATATATATATACACACACTCCTTGCTGATTTACATCTTCAGAATACATGCAGGAATTGTAATGTGCCTGTAACCAGGAAGTGATGTGTGCGCATGGGCATTAAGCAGGGCCGCCATCAGGGGAGTACAGGCAGTAATGTTGTAAGGGGCCCCAGTGTCTCAAGAGCCTTTACAACGCAGTCTTTAACATTGGAGTCTATGGGAGGGGGACACCCGGTTTGGGGACACCGTTCTCCCAAACCATAGCCAATAAAAATACCAAACTTTAGTCTCATAGAGTAGAAAAAGGAAAATTTGGGACTTTGAATGAGGCACAAGGGTGGGATGAGATGCTGGTCAACACTGCAATATTTTATTCATGATCCACATATATTGGTCAAGAAAGTGCAGATAACATCATACCATCATAATGGCGATTTTGTACATAAAAAAGAGATACATGTAAGCCAATGTTGATCCGCATAACATAATATCTGTATAGAATTACATCACATGGGATTCTTAGATTAAAAAGAGTATTTGCATGCATCAGTGTAAGCTCTACATGTTTCGGGGATTATACCACCTCGTCAGGAGCAGATGCGTGCAGAATGCAATGTCTATAAAACAAAAAATGTATATTGTGTGTAAGACTCAAAACATCAAATAATGGTCCCCAAAACCAAGGAATGTGTTTGCAAACATCCAAAAGGGGGTAAGGGAAAAACATGGGGGGGGGGGCAACCTAAGAAGGAGGTCCTCTTTTCCTCCTTACATGTAAACTAAGGTCCTCCAAAAACCAGGCTGTTAGGATGAATGTGTGTACCATCCCCCAACTGCTCATACCGGGAGCTGAGGGGCGGGAAATCCAGGGCCAGGCAGACCCGCAGGGCCCCAGAGGGATGAGCCACCCACATGCCACAGATTGGGTTGTAAAATTCCCATGGCTCCATGTGATCTAAAAAAACAATATGAAGGTCTAATGATGTCAAGTGTTTGTGTTATACTAAGTATAAAGTGTCATAGAGACATGAGTGGTGTAATGGAGCACCAGGTGAGTGAATTGGAGAGGGGGGGCAACCACCAAAGGCATGTACAGACACTCAAGTGGAAGGAATACAAAAGGAATAGATAGCAGAAAAAAAGTGAAGAGCTGAAGGCTGCAAAGGGTGTGAAAGGAAAAAAACAGCAGTGTGTGTGCCATAAAGGCAAAGGATTTTGAAGATTATAAACAATTAGGTACCTGTGTGTGTCTGAGGGGAAAGATCCCTAGAGGTAAAGGTGTCAGGAGCCCTAGGAGGTGGCTGTGGTCAGTGGAGCAAACTCAATCAGACTGGGGATGAGGGCCGGCTAAATAGCCCCAGAATCCCACCCCCAGCGTCACGCTGGTGAGGCACTTGACATCATTAGACCTTCATATTGTTTTTTTTTTCAAAATCGTTGGTCTTTTTTTGTTTAAAGCACCAAAAAAGAAAAAAAAAATAGCAAAAGGGGGTTAAAAGAAAGCTCTATTTGTGGGAAAAATGGGCATACATTTTATTTGGGTACAGCGTTGCGCGACCATGTAATTGTCAGTTAAAGTAATGCAGTGCCGTATCGCAAAAAATGGCCTGGTCATTAAGGGAGGTAAATCTTCTGGAGGTCAAGTGGTTAAAGCAACAGGAAAGCCAGGACTCTGGTTATACCCTTTGTCAGTTTTTTGCCATCTGTGTCCATATTGGGTAGAATTCACTTCCTGTCCCATAGCCAAAGAGAATGTGAGAGGAAATTCCTCCAAAATGAGGGAGTCCCTGGTTGTCACAACAACTAGTGTCCCCATTGGAAGAATTCACCTCTCTTCCTGTTTTGGTGACACTAAAATGTGTGTTTTAGTGTCATTCTTGGCGATAAAGGTCAGCAAGACAAATAGAGAGGGTGAATCTTCCTAATGGGGTCACAGACAGCAATAAAACCTGGCAGGGGTTCTAATTCCTCTCTATCCAAAATGTAAAAAAAACTTTTACCTTTAGTTATGCCTTAGATAATGAGTGGGCAAGTACTGTGTTGGTGTAGATTCTTTCTGGGGAAGGAACACCGTGCCTGACTTCTAATCTATATAGGTAAGGCCAAGATCTGTATCTTTCAGCAGAGTTATCTATGTCCAGGTCTAGGTATCGGCACAGCAATGCCCTTCCCCTTATAATCACGGAGGATCTGGAGAGAGGAGATAACACTCTCTTTAATGACTGTGATGTAACATATGCTTCTTACATAATATATAACATATATTACATAAAGCACTTAAAGTGAATGCAAACCTAATTAGTACAACTAAATTTTAAAGTGGTTGTAAACCTCAGACATGAAAAATTAACAAAGCATATCCCTCTATAGTGTGTACACCAAGAGAAAAGAGGTGGAAGGAGAGGGAGCTCCAGGACACAACTTGTGGTTGACAGCCTCAGCTCTGTTCCTGTGTGCTTGGGGGGTGTCCCTTCCCTCCTATCAGCATTTGCTGAGCTTTGCAGAGTGTAACTTCAGCTTTCCACCACCCCGTTTTCTGACAAGCTGTATTATTCTAGACTTTGAGCATACACTATATTGACAAACGTATTGGGACACCTGCCTTTACACACAACTGAACTTTAATGGCAGCCCTCAAAATTTCCACTCGCCTGCTCGCATTTGGCGAGTGGAAATACATTGAGGGCGAGCGTGGAGCAAGGCTGCCAATTGTCTGTTATGGACAGCTGCTGCATGCAAAAAATATGGCCGCGCCGGGGGCAGGCTTTGGAACTGCGCAGGCACAGTTCTGAGGCCAGCCCGGGCTCAGACAGGGGGTGGAGTAAGGTTGGTAATATGAACTTTTGTGAACTACAGGCTATAGCGGTGCAGCTGGCTGGCCCGGGGACATAGTAACACGGCGGCCCGCGTGGGGAGATATCACATGAGCACTGGCTGCTGCCTCAGAGCCCCGGATGGTGTTCCGGCCAGTGTGCCTGGAGGAGGGCGAGTACAGGGGAGGTGGGGAGCAGGGACCAGGAGGAGGTGGTACAGCTGACCTTTCCACCAGAGTGTAAGATTGGCCGGGGAGAGGGAGGACTACAAGTCCCAGAGGGCCCTGCGTGTGGAGCAGTGCCAAGGTATGCTGGGACTTATAGTTCACCAATAATGTCCAATCAGAATGTCTGCAGGAGCTGTGCTTCTACCCCCTACCTGCCTATAAAGTGCTGAGACTTGTAGTTCCACATCTGAAGACCAATACCAGGCTGCATGCTGACAGGAGGAGAGAGAGCAGATGGCCAAACACTGTCCAGTTTGATTGCAGATGGCGGTATGGTGTCCAGTCTGATTGCAGATGGTAGCATGCTGTCCAATCTGATTGCAGATGGTCATTCTCTGTCCAATCTGATTGCAGATGGCCGCATGCTGTCCAATCAGTTTGCAGATGGCCACAGACTCTGATGTAAGGGATAGGGATGGTCCCGATGTTCGAGTCAAACGTAATTTGGACTTGAACACCGGGTGTTCGTTTTGTTCTTAGAACAAATGAACATATGGGGCGCTCGCGGCAAGCTCGCAGTGCATTGACGGCTGCTGATTGGCCAAAGCATGCACCTGACCTGCATGCTTTGGCCAATCACAGCGCGATGTGCTGTGAGAGCCATGATTAGCCAAAGACGGTGCTTTTGGCCAATCATGACTCAGGGGCTAAGTCTCACGCTCCACAATATATAAGGCTGCTGCTTACATGGCAGCCATATATAGTGAATGAATGGAAATTAGGCAGGGTAGTTAGTGTAGTGTGCAGTTCAGAGTATATAGTGCAGTCAGTCAATGTAGTATATACCGTATAATATAGTCCAGAGTATACAGTGCAATCTGCGTAGTATATACAGTATCTCACAAAAGTGAGTACACCCCTCACGTTTTTGTAAATATTTTATTCTATCTTTTCATGTGACAACACTGAAGAAATTACACTTTGCTACAATGTAAAGTAGTGAGTGTACAGCTTGTATAACAGTGTAAATTTGCTGTCCCCTTAAAATAACTCAACACACAGCCATTAATGTCTAAACCGCTGGCACACTCACTACTTTACATTGTAGCAAAGTGTTATTTCTTCAGTATTGTCACATGAAAAGATATAATAAAATATTTACAATATGTAAGGGGTGTACTCACTTTTGTGAGATACTATACATATATATTCTTACACTGCCTGAACGGACTTTACATACTATACACTGAATGAGCTGTATATATAGTCTACACTAAAGGCAACGTATTATTTACAGTATCTCACAAAAGTAAGCACACCCCTCACATTTTTGTAAATATTTTATTATATCTTTTCATGTGACAACACTGAAGAAATGACACTTTGCTACAATGTAAAGTAGTGAGTGTACAGCTTGTATAACAGTGTAAATTTGCTGTCCCCTCAAAATAACTCAACACTCCGCCATTATGTCTAAACTGCTGGCAACAAAAGTGAGTACACCCCTAAGTGAAAATATCCAAATTGGGCCCAAAGTGTCAATATTTTGTGTGGCCACCATTATTTTCCAGCACTGCCTTAACCCTCTTGGGCATGGAGTTCACCAGAGCTTAACGGGTTGTCGCTGTAGTCCTCTTCCACTCCTCCATGATGACATCACGGAGCTGGTGGATGTTAGAGACCTTGCACTCCACCTTCCATTTGAGGATGGCCCACAGATGCTAAATAGATTTTAGGTCTGGAGACATGCTTGACCAGTGCATCACCTTTACCCTCAGCTTCTTTAGCAAGGCAATGGTGGTCTTGGAGGTGTGCTTGGGGTCGTCTGCAGCGCATTCTAGCTCATTATGAAATACTTACCTTGGAACAAAACTGTTGCAGAGGTGGCATGCTTCTTCCGGGGCTGCGGCTCTGTCCAATCACAGCGCGGGCTCCAGCGCTGTGATTGGCGGAGCCGCGCTGACGTCACTCCCACGCATGCGCATGGGAGCCGTCATTTACGGCACGAATACAGAAGAAATGGCACCCTGGGCTACCCCGGTGCCGATTCTTTATTGCGCATGTGCTGATGACGTTGGCACATGCAGATATAGGGGATATCTCCTAAACCCTACACATTTAGGAGATATTCCCGGGACTTACAGGTAAGCCTTATTGTAGGCTTACCTGTAGTTTAAAGTGGTTGTCATGAGTTGACAACCACTTTAAAAAAAAACATTTTTTTTTACACTGTATCTTTACAATTTTTATGACCGAGATATCACCCTTCCTTTCCAGCAGTGTACTGGAGTGTCGCTGGATGGGAAGGCAGCTAAAGTGTTGGGGTTTGGCTTGAAGAAAAGGTGGCAAACCTACATGCACCACAAGCAAAAATCTATTGGGGCAACAAGGCGCCAGATCTCAGTTTGCAGTTGTCACGAAGTGATGGCTTGTCATGGGAGAGAACATTTTAGAAAGCTGCAAATTTTACAATGTTTGTAATGCAAAAAATGTTAACATCTACATGCCATTCATCATGATGACACCTAGGTAATTACTTCTAAGTTTTGAATGCTCTCTTTATTTAGATTTCGTAGTTACTTTTCGGGTTTTTCTAGAATGCAATTAGAAGGAAACATCCAATGTATGGAGGTATGGAAAATAGGAGCCGATAAGGTACACAGTTCTTTGTTTTGTTTCAAAGATCTATGTATTCTAAACAGTAGTATTATATGTGAAAATATACATTGTTTATTTTTTGTGCTCCTGAGAAAAAAAACAGTGCATCTGAGTAATTAAAAGTAAAAAAAAAATTGTAATGGTATAATTATATTATAATTATAATAATAATTTTATTTTTAATATATTTTATTATAAAAGGAAAATTGCCCCCTCCCCCATCAAACATAAAAATAAATAAATAAACACCTAGAAATACATAAAAAAAAAAACCATTGGTATATTTTTTGCAGTATGGCCCAGAAGCAATGATGTGCATTTTTATTATTCTATTATAAAAAATTTTGAACTTTAGCTGTATATTTTTATGCCGTAATCATGACCACCCATCCCCCCCCCCATTACAAAAACCCCAAAACAACAAAAATAAATAAATATATTCAGAGGCAATTTTTTTTTTTTTTGTAGAATGGCTTAGAAACAATGTTGTGTTTTTTATTATTTTTTTTTTTTTAAACGGACAATTGGTCCAAATGAATTCAAATAGCTCTAAACTTTAGGTGTATATTTTTATGCCATTACCACAAGCCCCCTCCATTCAAAAATAAATAAATACATTTATGGGTACATTTTTGTAGTATTTATGAAAAAAGAGCTATTTGTCCTGTGAATGGTGGAAAAAGCGATTATTAGGCCATTTTCTCTCCAAATTGAATGTGTGAATCAGGAAAATACCACATTATGGCCACTTGATGAAGCTGTTTTGAGGAGATAAATATTTATCAGTTCCATCTAGTGGCCATAAAGCAGTATTTTCCAGATTCACACATCTAACCTGGAGTGTAAACAGACTAATAACAGTATTTTTGGTAAATTAACCGGTTCCCCACAGCGTGCTGTATATTTACTGCTGCAGAGTGGCAGCGTCCCACGAATTGCCATATATAAGCGGCAGCGTGCTCTCGTGCCCGCCGCACTCTGCAGGAGTGTGCCCGCGGCTCGGGCAGACCCGATGTCTGCCGGCGAGCCACGATGACCTGCCAGAGAGAAAGAACGGGGTACCGCCGATGTAAACACGGCGGTTCCCCGCTCTGTCAATGGGCATGTAAGAGATTTACTGATCCCTGTCACTAGGATCAGTTAGATCTCTTATGCCCATGGTAGCCCAGCCCCCTCACAGTTAGAACACGCCTAGGGAACACAGTTAACCCCTAGATCTCCCCCTGCAGGTTAACCCCTTCATTGCCAATGACATTTATACAGTAATCAGTGGATATTTAAATTTATGATCGCTGTATAAATGTCATTGGTCCCAAAAAAGTGTCAAAAATGTCCGACATGTCCGCCCCAATATTAAAGGCCTGATAAAAATTGCAGATCACCGCTATTACCAGAAAAAAATGTAAAAAAAGGGAAAAGGCCAGAAATAAATTCTCATGGTTTGTAAACGCGGCAACTTTTGCGCAAACCAATCAATAAACGCCAATTGCGATTTTTTTTACCAAAAATATGAGGAAGAATATAAATCGGCCAAAACGGATGAATACATTTGTTTTTTTTATTTTTATTTTTTTGGATTTGTATTTTAGCAAAAAGTAAGAAATATTGTTTTCTTTTGCAAAATTGTTGCTCTTTTTTTGTTTATAGCGTTGATCAAAAATGACGCAGAGGCGTTCAAATACCACCAAAAGAAAGCTCTATTTGTGGGAAAAAAAAGGACGCAAATTTTGTTTGGGTACAATGTCCCACGACCGCGCAATTGTCAGTTAAAGCGACGCAGTGCCGAATCGCAAAAAGTGCTCTGGTCCTAACATGGGAAATCCTTCCGGGGGTGAAGTGGTTAAAAAAGAAGACTAATGCAGCCACTGGTAAGCTGCAACGTGCTACTTTTTTTTGGGGGGGGGTAGATTTACTGTAAATGATTAAATGTACTCAGGCCTATTTATGAAAGATTTATCTTTGCTCCCAGGTTTTGCTGTACTTTTCCTGAGTCTGACCTTATAGCTTAAGTGCTGAGGGCCATTTGATTTCCGAAACTTGCTGCCTTTTGCCCTTTAGCTTCTGGATCTCACACATGGTCTCCTGAAGCCTGAGTATGCAAAACTGCATTGGGTAACCTCATAATCATTTACATTTTATCCATAGGGCTCACAGTTGTAAGCACTGACAATGGAACATTCTGATTCTTGCATTGCTCCAGTCATCACTCCTGCCCTTTAAATAATGTGTAGTTATTACTTATATTTTCCTTTTTTAAGTGAGTCTGTAGGAGAAAAAACTTAGAATGCAGTTGCATGGAAGGCATTATAAGATGCCTACTCTTACCTTTACCTTGCTCCTCTGCTTGGAACTTGTGCAAGGCGAAGCAAGCTTCTCTCATAACCAATCTCTAGCTTGATGATTGGCCACTCAAAGACCCAGTACTGCACTCGAGGAGCACATATCTGACAAACATTTAGAGGTAGGGATGGGTGAACAGTTCGACCCGAGCATCAGTTCAGGCCAAACATTTGCCCGTTTATCCGTTCGCCAAACACCCGAATTTGCAGGGTGTTTGCCCGACGAACACCCTGCAATGCACTGAACATTACACAGTGCATTCTGCGCCCTGATTGGGCAAAACTTTGATTGGGCAAAAATATGAGGAAGAATATAAATCGGCCAAAACTGATGAATAAATTTGTTTTTTTATATATATTTTTTTGGATATGTATTTTAGCAAAAAGTAAAAAATATATTTTTTTTTTTTTTGCAAAATTGTCGCTCTTTTTTTGTTTATAGCGGTGATCAGAAATGACGCAGAGGTGATCAAATACCACCAATAGAAAGCTCTATTTGTGGGAAAAAAGGACGCAAATTTCGTTTGGGTACAATGTCGCACGACCTCGCAATTGTCAGTTAAAGCGATGCAGTGCCGAATCGCAAAAAGTGCTCTGGTCCTAAGGTGGGAAATCCTTTCGGTCTTTAAGTGGTTAAACGATAAAAAATAGACAGTGTTCTCAATGTAAATCCATCATCAATCACACTGCACCCGAAAAAAGAAAACGCTCCCGCCGCCCATGAAGGCTGGCCACCTACTGCAGGCTCTGCCGTTTGACCAGTGGCGGCCTGTGCATTAAGGGCACACGGGTGTCGCCCCCCTATCCCTGCTGCCTCCCCCGTATCCATATGCCTGGATTCCTATGGCGGGGTGGGAGGGGGGGATGTTTTTGAAGCACCTAGTTAGAGCCTGAGGCTCTAACAGGCTTCAAAAAATGGTGTGCTTGGGGCGCAGATCCCACCCTATTGTTTGACGATAGTGAATGAATACTGTAATACTGGCTGCATACTGTGTACTGGCTGCATACTGTGATACTGGCTGCATACTGTGTACTGGCTGCATACTGTGATACTGGCCGCATACTGTGTACTGGCTGCATACTGTGATACTGGCTGCATACTGTGTACTGGCTGCATACTGTGATACTGGCTGCATACTGTGATACTGGCTGCATACTGTGTACTGGCTGCATACTGTGATACTGGCTGCATAGCTGCATACTGTGTACTGGCTGCATACTGTGTACTGGCTGCATAGCTGCATACTGTGTACTGGCTGCATACTGTGTACTGGCTGCATAGCTGCATACTGTGTACTGGCTGCATACTGTGTACTGGCTGCATAGCTGCATACTGTGTACTGGCTGCATACTGTGATACTGGCTGCATACTGTGTACTGGCTGCATACTGTGTACTGGCTGCATACTGTGATACTGGCTGTAATATACCCCACCTGAGATCCTGAGCTGTATACTCCTGACACAATATGTGGTATACAGGGGCCAGAGTGGGTGGATTATATAAGGGGAGGGGCTTATGGGAAGTAGGAGGGGTCAAAAAGGAAGGGTGAGGCCTGCCCCCCCATCCTAAAACTTCACCACCCACCACTGCGTTTGACAGTTATTATATAGGTGTAGCGGGGGGCCTGCTTTGCTACCCGCTATTTCTGAGGCTTTGCCACGTGGCCACTGAGAGTATACAGGCTCTTTTAGCAGGGAGAATGTGCCTGCCAGCCCTCTACATGGATTTGATCTTTTCTCTCCCTCTTGTCACACACACATCAAATTACAGTGTGGCTCTCCTGATTTTCTCTGTGCACGAGGGAGAAAGCCAATAGAATTAACAGTTACAGGAACCAATCCGAGGGACTTTAACCAGCTGCAGGAATAGCTGTTAAGCATTCTGGAATATGAAGTCCCTTTACCAGACATCCCCATAGCTTTGTATGGAGTATGGAACTACAATCCCATGCATGCTCTAGAAGAGAGGAGGAGAGAGACTCCATCTTGATTGTCTGGGGAGAATTCAGTGAAAGCGTAGGAGAGGAAGAGAAAAGACCTAAGAGAGGGGTGTTGCCTCTTGGGTTTTTTTACCATGCAATTTTAGGCCTCTGGGACCGGTCGGGACATCCAGCTTGAGAGAGAGAGAGGATCCCAGGTGCACATCCAGGGCACCTGCACTGACAGAGAAGTGTTCCTGTGTCAGGTGACCAGTCGCCATGAGGAAAGCTTGCCTGTCCCAGGAAGTTTGTTTGGGCCTTGACCGATTGCAGGATTGGCTGAGGGGCTATGGTTGACACCTATCCGGTTTTGACCTGGACAGTCCGGGTTTTGACACATGTGTCCGGGTGTCAGTCCGCCTGACACCCGGACACACATACCTCCAGCCAAGCTTCCTAGGACCAGTGGAGCAGCGTGTTGGTGAGGGGTAGCTGGGGAGCTGCGAGTCCAACCATCGCTCTCTGAGCCAGCCCGGCTGTCCGAGCTTAGCGATGGATGTCAGGCCGTGGGCGCCGTATGATTGGCCGAGCCAAGCTGGTCACTTGTGGAGGCAGGGCTAGCCTTGGCCTGTGGGTGATCGCGGTCGGCAAATGCACATCCGCTTGTTCCCAGAGTCCCGCCTTGCTGCCTGGCCCATGCTGTGTGACTATCTCCTGAGGTCTCTCTGTCATCTCACCCTGTCAGCCCCCCCTCCCTCTCAGCCACGCTCTTTGTCAACCCCCTGTTTCTCTCAGTTACCCTCCCTCTCTCAGCCCCCCCCTTTTCTCTCAGCTACCCTCTTGTCAGCTCCCCCTTTCTTTCAGCCCCCCTCTCTGTCAGCCCCCCCTCTCTGTCAGCCCCCCTCCCTCTGTCAGCCCCCCTATCTCTCTTAGCCACCCTCTCTGTCATCTCCCTGTCTCTCCCACCCCCCTCTCCCTCAGTCCCCCCTCTCTCTCTCACCCCCCCCACCACTCTCTCTCACCCCTCTCTTTTACCCCCCTCTCTCTCACCTCGCCCCCTTTCTCTCCCTCACCCTCCTCTCTATCTCTCTCACTCCCCTCTCTCACATCCCCCTTTCTCATCTCCCTCCACCTCTTTCCCCCCTCAGGGGGTGGTGGCCCCATGATTTCCAACAACGGCCCGGTGAGTGAGTGCACCAATTCGGATGTGTCTTGATTCCTGTGTCTTGCCGACACACCAGGCACAGTGATGCAGCACCTGCCTCTACCTTGCCCCCCCCCCTAGCACTACAGTAGAGCAGCTCCGCCACCAAATTCTGTCTCCCAAACTTCCTGACTCTAAGCGGTTCCCGGTAAGGCAATCCAATGGGGGTCTTTAGGGACAGGGGATGCTGATGAGGGGTGTTATCTTCTGACCTAATAAAGGTCTCTAAGGGGGGCTGATATAAGGGGACTCATAGCTAATGGGGGGAGTCTGTGGGGGGTGCTGCCTGCTAGTGACCAATTAGATCAGCAGTGGAG
>BLSH010155663.1:49385-63138 GCA_018402905.1 Glandirana rugosa
GGGGGGGGGGGGGGGGGGGATTATTGCTAGTGGCAATCAGGAAATTTTCTTTCCTGCAACCCGTGGGTGCAGGATAGAAAATCGCACCATCTGTGGTCTGTGCTCAGTATATTTCCTATTGCAGAGTCAACAATGCAGATGTAATCAAGAACAAGAGTTGCCTGCAGATCCTGAAATCCTTGTTTGTGCAGCGTCTCCATAAGACACGCAATCCTAGGAAGAGTACCACGGCTCCCTCTACATCTGTCATACTTCTGCCCTACGTAACCCTTCCCGGTGTTATACGAGCATCAGGAACTTTTCTGGAATCTCTTTTGATTGGGCTATATTGCCCTTCAACAAAATGTTATTGTGAAAAGCAGTAAACTGAAATTGTTGTTTTATTATGGCAAGGCCACACCTAAGGTACCCACAGACATTATAAGATAGCAACCATTTTCACCTGGATCAAAAAATGTCCCAATATACTGTGTATGGGAACAGCAGGCGTCTGCCCTAAGTGACCGATTTCAGAAGACAAAGTGCTTGAACAGGGTTGCAAAAATGTAGGAATACAGGGGCTGCATAGCTGAAAGTCTTCAATAGTGGTGTCAAAGGAAGAAATGTGTAGGAGTTTCCCACAACAAATAATAAGAACATTTTGCTTAATTTTTTTACATTGTACAAATGACCAAACCTGACCAGTTTGCTGCAGGCACTGCTTTCCTGATTTTTTGGGCTTTGCTTACTTTTATGTCAACCTGATTGTGTTGCAAGTGTGTGTGAATCACAAGTCACAGCACACCTAGAGGAACATCTACCCAATGGGACACAGAAAAAAAAACCTAAGAGGGGTTTTCATTATTTCCTACTCTTCCTAAAGTGTAAAAAAGGTTCTGCCTTTAGTTATACTTTAAGTTTTGTAAGAATAAAAACATTGAAGAGTGAAGGCAGAAAAAGACTGAGTGGCCCATTTACTCTGTAAGGGGGACCAGGATTGTGCAGGTGTTGGCTCCAAGCTGTGCAAGTGTCTGCCCTACTTCTTCTCAGATAGAACAACCTGAGTTAAACTCTCTGGCATCTTGTGTCATTCTCTTGGCCTGAGGCATGCCCGCAACATCCATGGTCTTAAGCCTTAATATTTGAGAATAAAAGAATATCCACACACAACTGCTTTTTCTGCACTTTGCTGTGACATATTACATTGACACTGACCCTGTCCTGGCCTTTAAAGCCCTAAGCACCCTACTACAGGACCTGCAGAAGAAGGTCAGGGAAGTCAGGGCAACAACAGCAATCCCTCCTATGTTTTGTACCAATTTGCCTGAGATTTCTGCCCTGAGAAAAAAACATTAGAGATCAGCAGAATAAGTCCAATTTAGGAATTGAAGAAGTGTCTTAGATAAGCTACGAAATATGTTCAACATAACATAACAAGTACTGTTAAAGAATCAAAGAAGTGTCTTGGATAGGCTGTGAAAGGTCTTCAATAGAGTTGAGCGAACACCTGGATGTTTGGGTTCGGTGGGTTCGGCCGAACTTTCCGAAAACGTTCGGGTTCAGTACCGAACGTTATCCGAACTTTACCCCGAACCCCATTGAATTCATTTGGGACCCAAGCTTTTCGGCACAAAAATGACTGTAAAAAAGTCCTGGAAAGTGCTAGAGGGCTGCAAAAGGAAGAAAATGGGAGATGTTATTAGATCTGCAATCTGCCCCTCAAAGCAGTGGTAATCTCTACCTAGTCCAGTATCAGATCGTTCTGTAATCAGATCGTTCTGTAATGCAGGATGAGAGATCGTTCTGTAATCAGATCGTTCTGTAATGCAGGATGAGAGATTGTTCTGTAATCAGATCTTTCTGTAATGCAGGATGAGATGTTATAGATCTACAATCTGTCCCTCACAGCAGTAGTAGTAATCTCTACCTAGTTATTATCACTGCAATCTGTCTCTCACAATCTGTCCCTCACAGTGCCGGCAGCATCCTCTCCCTACACTAACCTGAGAGCATGTGACATGCAGCACTGTGACTCCAGCCTCATATAGAGGCTGGGTCACATGATGCACTGGCCAATCACAGCCATGCCATTAGTAGGTACGGCTGTGATGGCTTCTAGGGAAAACCAGTGAAACGCTTGTTGATTGGCTGCCCTGCAGCTATTCAACATGCGTGATAAAATACCAGAACCCGAGCGTTTTCTGAAACGTTCGGGATCGGATTCGGGACATGGACACCCTAAAGTTCGGTACGAACCTGAACGTTACAGTTCGGGTTCGCTCAACTCTAGTCTTCAACATTACTAAAGAAGTCCAGTTAAAGAGCTGGAGAAGTGTCTTGGATAAGCTATGAAATGTCTTCAACATTACAGAAGTTCAGTTGAAGAAGTGAAGACACATCTTGGATAAGCTATGAAATGTCTTCAACATTTCAGAGATAGTCCAGTTGAAGAACTGAAGAAGTACTATAGATAAGCTATGAAATGTTTTCAAAATTATAGAAGTCCAGTTGAAGAGCTAAAGAAGTACTATGGATAAGCTATGAAATATCTTCAACATTACAGACGAAGTCCTCAAGTTAAATAAATGAAGACATGCCTTGGATAAGCTATGAAATGTCTTCAACATTACAGATGAAGTCCTCAAGTTAAATAAATGAAGACATGCCTTGGATAAGCTATGAAATGTCTTCAACATTACAGACGAAGTCCTCAAGATAAATAAATGAAGACATGCCTTGGATAAGCTATGAAATGTCTTCAACATTACAGACAAAGTCCTCAAGTTAAATAAATGAAGACATGCCTTGGATAAGCTATGAAATGTCTTCAGCATTACAGAGGAAGTCAAGTTGAAGAGCTAAAGACGTACTATGGATAAGCTATGAAATGTCTTCAACATTACAGAGGAAGTCCAGTTGAAGAGCTGGAGAAGTGTCTTGGATAGATTATGAAATGTATTCAACATTACAGAAGAGGTCCAGTTAAAGAATTGATGAAGTACTATGGATAAGCTATTAAATGTCTTCAACATTACATAGGAAGTCCAGTTGAAAAAATGAAGGCATGTCTTGGATAGGCTATAAAATGTCTTCAGCATTACAGAAGAAGTCAGGTTGGATGTTGATCAGATCTTTCTGTAATGCAGGATGAGATGTTATAGATCTACAATCTGTCCCTCAAAGCAGTAGTAGTAATCTCTACCTAGTTATCACTGCAATCTGTCCCTCACAATCTGTCCCTCACAGTGCCGGCAGCATCCTCTCCCTTCACTAACCTGAGAGCATGTGACATGCAGCACTGTGACTCCAGCCTCATATAGATTAAATCTATTAAATGATTAAAGCTGACTATAGATGAATCGAAATTTGGTTGGTTTAGCACGGTCTAGCCAGATTGATAGATCTATGGTCGTTCCCATTCATGAGAAGTCGATCTACCAGTCAGCTTCTCGTGAAAGGGCTTGTTGGAAAATTTTGCTTCAATCAGCGCTGCCGCCAATTGGGCACAGTACTGATAGGCGTATTCTGATGGTGGAGCAGTCTCGCTGTCAGAATATATTGACGCAGCGAGAAGGATTCCCCTTGAACGTGTGGATGGGGGAATTGGTTCAGTTTATTTTTTGTTCAGCTCTCTGGCTGAATGAAAAAAAAAAAAACAAAAAAAAACAAAAAAACTGGAGCATGTATGACCAGCTTAACTACTACAATCCAAGATTCAGGAACACGGCTCCGAGCACAGCATTTAGGGCAGGGCTGTAAAGTGGCATTTCTGGTCTTTGGCAGGTTGCACGTAGCAGAGTTTACTATGCAAGTGCCTGGTGCAGGAATGACCTAACATATCAGTGCAGTAAAGGGAGGGACACTCTGTCATCAGAGCATAATACAGATTGCAGCTTCCTGGACCGTGGACAAAGGTAAGAGGGACTGGCAGAGGAGGGAGGCAAGAACACAGAAATCCGCTGACTCACACACGAGACTCAGGGAATTTCCAGCATCCGCTCTGCTCCATAGTAAAACTTTAGCAGCACTTTTCAAACTTCGAAGACTGAATGCAGGAAATCCACTGACTGCCCAAGGAAGAGCAGTGCTGGATATTAGTGAACAGTAACACATTTTTGGATATGAAGCTCTTCGTGATGGGAAACGCTAGGTGACATTGGGACAAAGCGGAGAGCGGCATAACGGACATCACCTGACTCTGCGTAGCGAGCAGCGATAATTTCCCAAATCTAGCTGGTAAGTTACATCAAAAATTAAGAAACTGGTGTTAGAATTTATCTAAACTCAAGAACAGAAGTGTAATGTTCTCCGGCGTAATAGTCCTTAGATGTGGTGACATTGTTTGTTCTCTTTTTTTGTGATTTTTTTTGTAATATATATTTTTTTTCAGAATTTTTTTTTAAATATATTTAATCTTATCAGTACTTGGATGTAGTGACCACATTCATTTTAATTTTTTTGTGATTTGTTTTTTTTTTGTTTCTTTAATTTATTATGCTGTATGTTTTGTTGTGCATTGTCTCTTTTCAGGATATTTTGAAAAATATATTTTTAGGCTTTTTTGTAATATATTTAATCGTACCAGACCCTAGATGTGGTGCCCTCATTCATTTTCTTATTTCAATATTTGGTTTTTTTTTGTTTTGGTTTTCTTTTTTCGTAATTTATTGTGTTTTGTAATTTATTGTCCTTTTTTCAGGGTATTTTATAATATGTTTTTATTTTTTAGGCTTTTTGTAATATATTTCATCTTACCAGACCCTAGATGTGGTGACCTCATTCGTTTTCTTATTTCAGGATTTGGTTTTTTTTTGTAATTTATTGTATGTTTTGTAATGTATTGTCTTTTTTTCAGGATATTTTGTAATATATTTTTATTTTTTTAGGCTTTTTTGTAATATATTTTAACTTGCCAGTCCTTAGATGTGGGGACCTCGTTCATTTTATTTTTTCTGTTTTTTTTGGTTATATATTTTGTAATATATTTAGTTTTTTTAAGGATATTTTTTAATATATTCAATCTTACCAGTCCTGAGATGTGATGACCACAATAGTTTTTTGGGGAAAGATTTTTTGAAATATATTTTTATTTTTTTAGGATATTTTGTAATATACTTAATTCTGTCAGTCCTTAGATGCGGTGACCGCATTCGTTTTCTTTTTTCAGGATTTTTTGTAATATATTTCATCTTACCAGTCCTTAGATGGGGTGACTGCATTTGTTTTCTTTTTTTCAGGATTTTTTGTATTATATATATTTTTTGTAAGTTATAGTCTTTTTCAGGATTTTTTGTAATATATTTAATCTTACCAGTCCTAAGATGTGGTGGCCACATTTGTTTTCTTTTTTTCAAGAGTTTTTCTCCTTTAGGCTTCATGCACACAGCCGTACTGTGCTTATGTGCAGGAGATGCAGTTGCACCCGGCTATGCACCAGGGGTTGCATGCAGCACTTACACGGTTGTACACTCTGAAGTGAACCATTTGCACTCTGAGCATAGGTCTGTGCGGGTGTTTCACTCAAGCCCCAGTGCATAACTGCCAATAGCATCTTCTAATTCACCTCCAAGGGCGCTGTATGCGATGATGGCGGGTCCTGGGAGAGTGATCATGTAGGCACCGCACACTGTACAGCCCTTGTATGACCAGAACACCTCAATTTCTGCGTTCCATATGCGTTTCTGCATGCGCATTTTTGATGCTTTTTTGAAACATTTTTCACCTCTTTTTTTCTTAGCCACTTGCCTACTGGGCACTTATACCCCCTTCCTGCCCAGGCCAATTTTCAGCTTTCAGTGCCCTCACACTTTGAATGACTATTGCGTGGTCATACAACACTGTACCCATACAAAATGTTTACAATTTTTTTCACACAAATTGAGCTTTCTTTTGGTGGCACGTAATCGCTGGATTTTTTTATTTTTTGGTAAACAAATAAAAAAATACAGAAAAAAAAAAAGTTTTTCATATTTTGTTATAAAATTTTGCAAACAGGTAATTTTTCTCTTTCACCAATGGTCACTGACAGAATGCACTGATGATGGGCACTGATAGGTGGCACTGATGAGACACTGATGAGGTGGCACTGATATGCGGCACAGAGAGGTGACATTAATAGGCAGCACTTATGGGCACTAATAGGCGGCACTGATGACTGGTGGGTGGTACTGATGGGCACTGATATGCGGCACAGAGAGGTGGCATTAATAGGCAGCACTGATGGGCACTAATAGATGACACTGATGGGCACTGATAGGTGACACTGATGGATACTGATTGGCAGCACTGATCAGCATTACTGATGGGCACTGATTAGCGGCACTGATCTGCACTGTATGGGACCAATGTCCCTCTAACAGAAGCCGGTTAATGGCTTTCATCTTCTCTTCATGCTGACAGTGCAAGCAGAAAAAAATGTAACTAATATTTTACTTATATTGACTGCACTGCTGTAAACTAGGGCCATTGGAATGTATGGAGAAGACTGTGCATGCGCTTTTGATGCAGATTAAAAACGCACTGGACTGAACCAGCCCTTAGGGTTCTTCCACACAACCACAAAAAAACCTTTGTTTTTTTAATGAATCTGAATGCAGTGCATTGTTTTCTGTGAGTCAATACATGCAATGCATATCGATCAGCAAAATAAAAGCTCAGATCCGTAAACCAAAATTTGATCATTTACACCTGTGGTCAGTAATTTACGCATGTACATGAGTACATACACTCCCCGGCCACTTTATTAGGTACACCTGTTCAATTGCATGGTAACAAGAATTGCTAATCAGCCAATCACATGGTAGCTACTCAATGCATTTAGGCATCTAGACATAGTGAAGACGACTTGCTGAAGTTCACATCAAGCATCAGAATGGGGAAGAAAGGGGATTTAAGTGACATTGAACATGGCATGGTTGTTGGTGCCAGGCAGGCTGGTCTGAGTATTTTAAAAAATGCTGATCTTCTGGGATTTTCACGCACAACCATCTCTCGGGTTTAAAGAGAATGGTCCGAAAAATAGAAAATATCCAGTGAGCGGCAGTTGTGTGGAGGAAAATGCCTTGTTGATGTCAGAGGTCAGAGGAGAATGGGCAGACTGGTTCCAGATTATAGAAAGGCAACAGTAACTCAAATAACCACTCGTTACACCCAAGGATACCATCTCTGAACACACAAGGCATCGAACCTTGAAGCAGATGGGATAAAGCAGCAGAAGACCACTCCGGGTGCCACTCCTGTCAGCTAAGAAGAGCAAACTGAGGCTACAATTCGCACAGGATCACCAAAATTGGACAATAGAAGATTGGAAAAATGTTGCCTGATCTGATGAGTCTCAACTTCATCTGTGACATTCAGATGGTGGGGTCAGAATTTGGCGTAAACAACATGAAAGCATGGATCCATCCTGCTTTGTATCCATGGTTCAGGCAGGTGGTGGCGGTGTAGTGGTGTGGGGGATATTTTCTTGGTACACTTTGGGCCCCTTAGTACCAATTGAGCATCGTTTAAATGCCTCCGCCTACATGAGTATTGTTGCTGAACATGTCCATCCCTTTATGACTACAGTGTCCCCATCTTCTGATGGCTCCTTCCAGCAGGATAATGCACCATGTCACAAAGCTCCAATCATCTCACCACTGGACAATGAGGTCACTGCACTCCAATGGCCTCCACAGTCACCACATCTCATCCAATAGAGCACCTTTGGGATGTGGTGGAACAGGAGATTCGTATCATGGATGTGCAGCCCACAAATCTGCAGCAACTGTGTGATGGCATCATGTCACTATGGACCAAAATCTCTGAGGAACATTTCCAACACCTTGTTGAATCTATGCCACCAAGAATGAAGGCAAAAGGGGGTCCAACCCGGTACTATCAAGGTGTACCTAATAAAGTGAGTGCACATATAATATATTACCATATGTATTGGGACACCTGCCGTTACACGCACAGTGTACAAAGCAAACTCCATTAAGACATGCATGGAAGAGTGAGTTTGGGGTGGAGGAACTTGACTGGCCTGCACAGAGTCCTGACCTCAACCCAATAGAACATCTTTGGGATGTATTAGAGCGGAGACTGTGAGCCAGGCCTTCTCATCCAACATCAGTGCCTGACCTCACAAATGCTCTTCTGGAAGAATGGTCAAACATTCCCATAGACACTCCTAAACCTTGTGAAGAGCCTTCCCAGAAGAGCTGAAGCTGTTATAGCTGCAAAGGGTGGGCCAACTCAATATAGAACCCTAGAGACTAAGGCTGGGATGCCATTAAAGTTTAAGTGCGTTACTTTTGACAATATAATGTGTGTGGGATAGGGCCCCATAGAAAAAAAAAACATATAAAAAAAGAAATAATCCAGGGGGATAGCTCTGGATTGAAGGTAGATATTGCAGCAAAAATATGCTTTTCTAATACTGGAGTGTATTGTAATGTTACATGCAACTTTCATAGGATCCCCATCTTGGAACCCATGCAAAAACCACCCCAAATTACAGAATTGCCTTTTTAAAGCTTGAAGCGATATTAAATCAAAGATGTAATATATTGCAGCTTCTCAATCATTTAATGTGGTGGCTGCATTCGTTTTCTTTTTTTTTTTTCTTGGCTTTTTCCCTTCTTGTTTTCACCTGGTAATCTGGCCAGTAATACCTCCTGTATTAGAGCGCCTCCAATCTGGATGAAGGAGCACAGGGGGCACATCAGATAGCAGCATTGTTAATGCGGGGGGAGGGCAATGTTGGATGTATTAGCAGATTTAGATACACTAACACATTAAAGCCAAACTCCAGCTAACACTTTATAAGCGATTTTATAAGTAGTTTTTTTTTAGCTTTTGGGATAAAGATTTTACATAAATAAAAGTGATTATTGTAAGCACCCCTGTCAGTGTTAAATGGTTTGTCTCATCTCTGTGACTGCTACATTCTGCTGGTGAGCTTGTTTTTTTTAAAGACCTTCTGGCTCAGCAGATAAAAATAAAAGAAAGAAAGTCTAAAGACAAAACAAAGGCAGCCAAGAATTGGTAAGCCCCAATATAACAAATGTTTGCTTTTGAGTTTAATACTGCTTTAGGTCCAGACAAACAGATGAAATACAAATATGAGAGATGTCTCTTGCCTGCCATAGGACTTGTATTTCTGTCCAGCCCTGAGATTTACACAGCCCTGCCACACAGTGTAGCCTTGCCTGGCAGGGCAGGACAGGGGACCGGATTTTTCTGTGCCGAAGTTCATTAGAATTGTACAGGTCTTGTCCCTCCCCCCAGCCTGTGATTGGACAGGGAAAGGAGAAGCCACGGACTGATGAGCTCATCTCTCTGATCTCTCCTCCTATCAGCATGATCTTGTTAGCATCTGAGCACTGCATCACAACTCTCCATGTGCTACTTTCCCCCCTGAGCTCTTCTGTGCAAGGGCTCATTTACCTCCTCTACTTTCCTGGTGACCTTTTCTAACAGAAAGTGATAGGAAGCCCAAACTTTTACAGCTCTGGAGAGATTTCCTCTCATTTCTTGTTTCCTGCTCAGAGACAGGAAGTGAAATAAATTCTCCCAATTGGCACACAGGGATTCCCTACACTTCACTCACACACTGTATTAGCCTGCTTCATTGCAACACTGCTTCAAGCATTTTTGGTATCGTCAGTGCCAGGCTTGTCAAACACCGCATCTATGTGCTCTGCACATGGCATCACCTAAAGCCAGAGGAGCAAATAAAGAAAAATTACGTGCACGTTTCTGAAATAAAACCTACGTGCTCACTATCCAAGATCTGTTTGTTTAGTAAACAATTAAATCAAGTGATGCCATTCGTTCCAATTATGCCCGAGGTGATTTGGCATGAAGATGTGTTTTGTTAGGTACAACAAAAGTGAGCAGCCTCTGCCCATGTTATTTATACCCCCGGTGTCCAACCTGCAGGTAAAAGGATGAAAAATAACCGAGCAATTTAAATGCTTGCTTGTAATGCTTTTCCTTTCCATTAAAAATTCAAATAATACTTATATTTATTATTATTATTTACATATGAATATATATATATATATATATTTTTTATTATTATTATTATTTTTTACTTTCTATTAATAACTCATTATATACTACTACGAATAATAATAATAATTGTCATCGTAATAATAAATTATTATGATGATAATGATTATTTTATTTTTTTAATTATATAATTTTTTTTTTTCATTTGTGATGTGCCTTTGATCTTGCAAGTACATTTGACTACTTCAGGAGTGTCATTTCTCTAGCACAGCCCTCTGCCTTCTTGCATGTCATAGCCCTCTCCCCTTCTGAGAGTAATTACTGTCTGTGCTGACCCAGCTCCTCTGCCCCTTCTCTTGCTTGCCTACATAACATTTTAGGGGATGAGCAAAGGGGAATAATATATAAGTGACAGCTCTGAGTCTGCTGGATCTGCTGGCATCACATCCAAGTTCTCAGGCTTTTGGATATCAACACAAGGGGAGGCATTTACAGGTAAAATACAGTACATTTGTTGCAGATTTAATCTAATGAGAAGATTGCTGTTAAAATAAATGGTCTGGTTACCGGGCCTCTTTAACACATTTCTTTTTAACATATTTGCTTAGCTATCCTTATGATCCTCTAGTTTTGGGATTTAGAGGGATTTGAATCCAGAGGATTAACATGGCAGTTGGGGGAACTCCATTTCCCATTTCCTTTCCCTTTCCCTTTTCCATTTCCCTTTCCACTCCTTATCCGTTCCCTTCCCTTTCCTTTCCCCATTCAATACATGTTATTCATTTTGATAATATAAAAGGAAAAAGTATTACAAATTTGCAGAGAATAAAAAAAATATATTGAGATAACAATAACAATAGAAAATACATATGCATATATAATAGAGGACAATCCTTCATGATTCAGAACTGAATCATCGCTTAGAGCAGTGGTTCTCAACTCCGGTCCTCGGGACCCACTAACAGGCCAGGTTTGCAGGATAACTGAAATACATCACAGGTGATATCATTTGCTGCTCAGTGATTGCAGTATTCTAGTCTGCATCTCCCCAAGGTAATACTTAAAATCTGGCCTGTTAGTGGGTCCCGAGGACAGGAGTTGAGAACCACTGGCTTAGATAAACAATTCTGTAAAAGCATGGACAAAATAACAGATAAATAACTAAACGGTAATGATAAATGAAAGGCAAAAAGTAAAATAAATAAAAATAACAGCAAAAAAATAGAGAAACAAATACAATAAAAATAAATAAAAATAACAGCAATAAAATAGAGAAGCAAATAAAATAAAAATAACAGGAATAAAATAGAGAAACGAATAACATAAATAAATGGGAAAAGACAAAAGTAAAAGGGAACTAACATTTTTCTTCTGGATGTGAGCAATAGTAACCTTGTATTAATGGCAGTACAAGTGTCCTTCAAATGAAAACTCCAGCATTGGAAAAAAGTTGGGCACACCTACTTTGGTCAGAGTTCCCACTCTCCCTTCATGTCATGAAAATGCAATAAGAGGAGTGAGAAGATCCCAGACTGTTCAAGACAACCCGAAGCTCCAAAGTGGGTATGAGCAGAATTAAAAATAATGTCCCAATAACTATTAAAATAACAATAAAAAAAGAAAAGAGAAAAAATGGCCAAGTTCTTGACTCCATGGCCAGGTTGAGGTTGAATCGGCAAGACTCCACCTAATTCTCCCTTGGTTGGATTCTGTCCTTTTGTTTGTCATTTAAACTTTGCAACACTTTCCTTATATAAAGCAAAAATGTAACATTGCTTTTTCTTCAGACACAGATACGCATACAAAATCATGGCATACAGCGGTTTGCGCAAGGGCATCCATCGAACAGTGGTGACCCTGGGAATGGCTTTCCTTCTCATCGGAGTGGTTCTGCTGACCGTTTCGGACAGAGTCTTCATCCTAGGGATCTGCTTCCTGGGAGCGGGCAGCATTGGGGTCCTCTTCTTCCTCGTGGTGACCTTTTCCACCTGCGTTCAAAAGAATCGGAGGAGTGTGGATGAGGAAAGCGCTACAGAAGCAGAAAACAGACAATCGGCCCAGCGTCAAGTTGAGTCGTAAGTCCCTTTTTTTCAGTTCAAATGTAGCATGTAGGAAACTGTAGATCCCACTGGAATAGTACATATAGATTAGAGAGGAGAGTTGGAGATTTGGAAAATCAGAGGAAGGTTAAAACCCAACATTTCCATAACAGATTTAAAAAAGTTCTTGGAAACCAGGGTGGAAAGTTTGAGTTTTGGGGAATCTGCGGTAGGTCAAAAACTAACATTTGATTCATGGATTTGAAAAATTTCTACATTCCTCTGATATTCTCACAAACGTTAAAATACGCACAAGACATTGGGACCCCGCATCTCCATGTTTTCTGTGTATTTTTGTGTATCTTTTACATTTGTGAGAATCACACAGGAAGGCTTTAAGAAAACCTTTTTTTCAATAAAAAAGTTTGTATTAAAAAAAATAAAATCCGTTAATCAAATGTTGGTTTTCAATTTACCATAGATTTCCTACAACTCAAAACTTTCCCATTTATCGGTTGAATCCCAATTTGAAGTGTAGGCCTATTGGACAAGACAAAGTGCGAAGATCAACAGGAATTTGCAAAGGGCAGTTAAAGTGTACCTAAAGCCAAAATATTCTTAGTTTTTAACCAGTTCAGCTCGTTGGATATACTACATATATCAAAAGAGTGAAGATTTGGATGTGCGGGTTGTGTGTAGCCGGCTCCTGGTTGAAAGTGAATGTGATGGGGCAGCTCCATAGCTGATGATCAGTTTCATAGAGCCGACAGCGCGGTGCCTCCCCTTCTTCCACCAGCAGACCCCCCTCCTGCCGTGATTCCTGGGCTCTTCTGCTCTTACTGGAGCCTAGGAACACAACCGCCGGCTAGGTTAGAGAGATCGATGTCAGACCGAGGCAAATCCATGCCTCAATCTCACTTGCAAAGACACCGGAAGTGATGTCACTTCCAGTTTCAGATCCACCATTTCCTGGCCAGCAGTAGCGGCTGGTGCTTGACACTTTTGGGGGGTGCAAACAAACTAAAAAATTCTGACAAAAAACATCAACTGCACCCTCACTGTGGCCATCAAATGCAGCCACTGCGCCCATCAAATGCAGCCACTGTGCCATCAATTGCAGCCACTGTGCCCATCAAATGCAGCCACTGTGCCCATCAATTGCAGCCACTGTGCCCATCAAATGCAGCCACTGTGCCCATCAAATGTAGCCACTGTGCCCATCAAATGTAGCCACTGTGCCATCAAATGCAGCCACTGTGCCATCAATTGCAACCACTGTGCCCATCAAATGCAGCCAGTGTGCCTATCAAATGCAGCCACTGTGCCCATCAATTGCAGCCACTGTGCCCATCAAATGCAGCCACTGTGCCATCAATTGCAGCCACTGTGCCCATCAAATGCAGCCACTGTGCCCATCAAATGCAGCCACTGTGCCCATCAATTGCAGCCACTGTGCCAATCAAATGCATCCACTGTGCCCATCAAATGCAGCCACTGTGCCCATCAAATGCAGCCATTGTGCCCATCAAATGCAGCCACTGTGCCCATCAATTGCAGCCACTGTGCCCATCAAATGTAGCCACTGTACCCATCAAATGCAGCCACTGTGCCCATCAAATGTAGCCACTGTGCCATCAAATGCAGCCACTGTGCCATCAATTGCAGCCATTGTGCCCATAAAATGCAACCACTTTGCCATCAAATTTAGACACTGTGCCCATCAAATGCAGCCACTGTGG
>BLSH010155663.1:66395-79127 GCA_018402905.1 Glandirana rugosa
TACAGATCTGGACCTCTTGTGTGTCACTAATAACGACCTCCGACAACTAGCTAGTTAGTTGAACCCATGTTAGTCGGACGGGTGTGTACCAAACTTAGAGTAGGCCAGAGACGACTTGGCCGGCTCTAAGTTTGACAGGTACCGGCCGAATTTCACCATCATTTACGAAGACAAACTATATATGAATGTCGGTTCAGATAGTATTCCTAATGGACGTCCATGTCATTTATAGAGGATTTGTACGTGGTAAATTCTCTTTAAACGAAATCGTCGTTACTACAGTGGTCGCGTACCCGTGACGTGAGAGTTACCCTCCGACGAAAAGCACTTGGACCTTCCTTCTGACCCACTTCTACCTTCGGGACAGTCGTCACTGTAACAGCCTCCAGCAATAATCACTGTGTGTTCTCCAGGTCTAGACATGACCCCCCCCCCCCCATGGATGAACACAATAGCTTTGCGGGAGGCATTCCCCCATCAACACTGACAATTTTGGTAAAATTTTGCTATTCCAAAGTGGAGAGGGCAATTAAGAAGGTTATCTGTTGGTCTTTAAATGGGGGTTTACATAGCTTCTAAGGGTAAAAAGCTAATTTCTACTATCCTGGATTTCTACTATCCTGGATATTTGGATGCTAAAAATGGCCCATTGTTAGCGTCATTATTTTTTTTAATTTATTTCTTTACAGAAAGCAAAATTTCCCACTTTGGCTGCCAAATTTTGCCAAAATCTCTTCCCAAACACCAATCATAACACGAAGCAGTTTAATCCAAAAAAATAATACAACAATAAAATTATAAATAATTAAATAATGAAACTAAAAAGGGGCCATTTTTAACACAAGAACAGCACAAGCTCTCGAGGGTAAAAAAAAAAAATCCTTTCCACTATCCTGGGCTTGTTCTTGCACTATAAATGGCCCCTTGTTAGCTTTATTTTATTTTTTCAAGAAAGTAAAAAAAAAGCAAAATAAAAAAATGAAAACCACAGGAATACAGAAACACTAAATAAAATAAACTACTCTAAATACAACTCTATTAGAAAAAGGGCAAAAAATAGGGAAAAGTATGATCCAGTACTACGGGGAGGGGGCAATTAAGGTGGTTATTTTTTGGTCTTTAATGGGTTTTAAATAGCACCTGAGGGTAACAAAAGATACTTTCTATTACTGGACTTGTTCTTGTACTTAAAATGGCCTTTCGTTCATTAGTTGATTTTTTTTCTTACAGAAAGTAAAAAAAAAAAAGTAAAATAAAAATGAAAACTACAGAAATACAGAAACACTAAATAAAACAAACTATTCTAAATTACTCTAAATATAATAAAAAGGAAAAAATAAAAACATTTCCTAAATAAATAGAGAAAACAGAACTTTTCCAAGCATATTTTTCCTAAGCAATATGTGCAGTGCTAATTAGATTAAATATTATATATTGTTATACAATATTACTATAAGCCAAGTGAATTAAAGTTCATGTGGCATATGTAG
The DNA here is from genome assembly GCA_018402905.1 of Glandirana rugosa. Lineage (NCBI taxonomy): Eukaryota > Metazoa > Chordata > Amphibia > Anura > Ranidae > Glandirana > Glandirana rugosa. The sequence goes on from BLSH010155663.1 coordinate 67,886, forward strand.
TTCAGCATTGTATATGAGTATGAACCATGTCCAAATTTACTACCATCATAAGTGTAGAGACATTTGGCATTCTTCTTCTTATTATTATACAGGATTTATATAGCGCCGACAGTTTGCGCATCGCATTACAATATTAGGGCAGACAGTACAATTACAATACAGGAGGAATCAGATGGCCTTGCTCGTTAGAGCTTACAATCTAGATCTTATTCTGTGAAATTACATAGAGACACCTTATTGAAAAATGTGCAAAAATAAGAAGAAAGACAGTCCCGTTTCAATAAGGTGTCTCTATGTAATTTCACTTAATAAGAATGTGAAATGTCTCTCTACACTTATGGTGGTAGTCGATTTGGACATGGTTTATACTCATGTACAACATCAAACTACATATGTCGCATGAACTTTAATTCACTTGGTTTATAGTAATATTGTATAACAATATATAATATACCATCTAATTAGCACTACACATATTTTCACTATTGCGCATACACAAATTGGTCTTTTGTTGTGCCCGCTGCTTTATGGTCTGATGATTAGCGCAGTATTTTATTTACACTAATTTATTTTTCCTAATGAGCAAAATTTTCACTTTTCATTGTGGCAAAATGTTGCTGACAGCAAAATCTTCAATTTTGCTGCCAAAATTTGCCAACATTGCTTTGCTCTTCCCTCACCAATCATAATGGAGCAGTTTAATCCAAAAAAAAGTTTGCCAAAAAGAATAAAAAATAAAATCATAAAAAAATAAAGAAAGAAGCTAACAAGGGGTCATTTTAGCACAAGAACAGCACAAGCTCCTAAGGGTAAAAAAAAATAATTTTTGCTATCCTGGACCTGTTCTTGTGCTAAAAATGGGCCTTTGTTAGCTTCATTATTTATTTATTTATTTTTTACAGAAAGTAAAAAGAAGTAAACAAAAAAAACATGAAAACCACAGGAATACAGAAATACTAAATAAAATAAACTACTCTAAATACTCCTCTATAACAAAAGGAAAAGATAAAAAACAAGTCCTAAATAAATGGAAAAAAAAAATAGAATATTTTTTCCAGGCATATTTTGCCTAAGCAGCTTAGTGAGAAGAATTTCCACTTTGGCAAAATTTTGTTGATGGCAAAATCTTTAATTTCACTGCAAAATTTTGCCAACCATAACATAAAGCAGTTTAATCCAGTAGTGATCTCACCAGTCCTAAATGGTACTGTTTGGAAAAGCTGTGAGGAACTGTTTGTTAAAAACATAACATTTCCAAAGAAATACAGTGATGAACTCCATCCCAACTCAGGTACTCTGGCTTCATAACGTCCTCCTAACGCTCAAACAATGGTTCAATAGGAAAGATGAAAGATGAGCCATCACACTGGATATGGATGTAATCTTCTAGTTTATTGCTTCATGATCGGGTTAAAGGCAGTACAATGACGCGTTTCGGCATCAAGGCACTCTTGATGCCGAAACGCGTCAACTTGTAATGCCTTCAACCCGATCATGAAGCAATAAACTAGAAGATTACATCCATATCCAGTGTGATGGCTCATCTTTCATCTTTCCTATTGAACTGATTGTTAACCTTCAGTACAGTATAGCTGCAGCTTGTATTATCAAAAAAAAAAAAAAAATCTACATATTATGTAACCTCATTCTGCAGGAGATTTCTGGTAGTGTTCAACTTGACTTTTGTCAATAACAGAAAAATTCAAGTGAAACTATTACACAAATGGCTGCCCTGGTCTTAACTAAATCCAACTAGACCGATCTGGTCCTGGTGTGTCCTGCGTTGACTCCTACATAGAGGCATCTGCATGTCATACTTGTTATCTCCAACCCCAGTTATGCCAAACATCTCTATTCAAACACCACCCGTCATCTCCAGAGGAGAATTACCAATATGCCTTGGGAGACTAACCAGAGTGAATGAACATCAATTTGAAATTATACAACCCTTAGGGGTTACAGGAGCTTCCTTCAAATATCCTGGACCTATTCTTATGCCAACATGGCCCCTCATTTGGTGACTGGCATTGACTGCTTCATAGACTATTCATCATCCTCTAATCAAACTGTAATTTAGGGGGAGATTTACGAAAACCGGAGCACACGGAATCTGGTGCAACTGTGCATGGTAGCCAATCAGCTTCTAACTTCAGCTTGTTCAGTGAAGCTTTGACAATAAAACCTGAAAGCTGATTGGTTTCTATGCACGGCTGCATGAGTTTTGGCACTCTCCAATTTTAGTAACCCCCCCCCCCCCTTAGTGTCTAATGGGAGTTATAAAAGAAAAAAGAGGGCGCACCAGCCTTGCGCATTACCCAACCATATTTATTGGAATAAAAAGGAAGAAAACTTACTCACAAACAAATGTATATGAAACAGCATCTCAAGGTCCGCAATGGACAAACAGCAACCAGGTCACCGGGACTGGGTTCGGCATGCGTTTCGAGGAGGCAATCCCCTCTTCCTCAGAGTCACTGTGGAAGAGGGGATCGACCCTCGAAACACGTCAGCCGTTTAGAAGGTCCTCTGGTGTGCTGATCCCAGTCTTGGTGACCTGGTTGCTGTTTGTCCATTGCGGACCTTGACATGCTGTTTTATATTCCTTTGTTTGTGAGTATGTTTTCTTCCTTTTTATTCCAATAAATATACTTAGGTAATGCGCAAGGCTGGTGCGCCCTCTTTTTTCTTTTACAGTGTCTCTATTGGGTGTCCCCTGACCCTTGGAGGGCAGCAAGGCCTGCGCACTATCTGGGAACCACGGCCACTTCCACTGCCATCCCACTACTGTTTGACTGTCTAATGGGAGTTGTATGGCTTATTCATGCTAACCAGGGATAAGCAGAACTGAGAGTTTTCATTTCCACCAAATTTAGGTAAACAATCAGGATATTTTGGTAATATATTGCCATTTTGGTATTCCAAATGGGAGAGGGAAATTAAGGTGTTTTTTTGTTGGTCTTTAATGGGTTTTTAAATAGCTCTTGAGGGTAAAAAAGGCCCATTTCTACTTTCCCGGACCTATTCTTGTGCTCAAAATGGCCCCTTGTTAGCTTCATTATTTTTTTTTTTTTACAGAAAGTAAAAATAAAAGTAAAACAAAAAAATGAAAACCACAACAATACAGAAATACTAAATAAAATAAACTACTCTGAATACACATACGAAAAAAATTTCTTAACCACTTGCTGACTGCCCGCCGTGGATTGACAGCGGCAAAGTGGCTCGATATCGCAAACCCGCCGTCACCTGACGGCGGCTGCGAGATTGCGGATTGTGAGCGTCCTCCGCTGGAGGTGCGCTCACTGTGTTCCGGGGGAGCCAAGGAGCAGGTAGGGCAGACTTGATGTGATCGCTCTCCCACAGTGACAGAACGGGGGTCCATGAATGTAACACATAGATCTCCGTTCTGACAGGGGGAAGCAATGGGATTGCAGGCTCCCTGTGTATAGGAGCCGCAGTCACTCTCCTCCCTCAGCCAGCCCAGCTCCCATACAGTTAGTAACACACACAGGGAACAAAGTTAACCCTTAGAGCGCCCCTGCAGGTTAACCCCTTCCCTGCCAGTGACATTTATACAGTAATCAGTGCATTTTCATAGCACTGATCGCTGTATACATGCCAATGGTCCCAAAAAGGTGTCAAAAGTGTCCGACATGACCACCGTGATATCACAATCCCGCTAAAAATCGCAGATCGCCGCCATTACTAGTAAAAAATAATTAAAAAAAAAAAACCATAAATTCTCATCATTCGTAAACGCGGAAACTTTTACGCAAACCAGTCAATATACGCTGATTGCGATTTTTTTTTTACCAAAAATATGAGGAAGAATATAAATCGGCCAAAACCGATGCAAAAATGTTGTTTTTTATAATTTTTTTGGGGATTTGTATTTTATCAAAAAGTAAGAAATATTTTTTTTTGCAAAACTGTTGATCTTTTTTTGTTTATATCGGTGATCAGAAATGACGCAGAGGTGATCAAATACCACCAAAAGAAAGCTCTATTTGTGGGGAACAAAAACCGCAAATTTCGTTTGGGTACAAAGTCGCACACCTGCACAATTGTCAGTTAAAGCGACGCAGTGCTGAATCGCAAAAAGTGCTCTGGTCCTAAAGTGGGAAATCCTTCCGGGGCTTAAGTAGTTAAATAAATAGAAAAAATTTAACTTTTTCAAACATATTTTGCCTAAGCAGCCTAGTGAGCAAATGTTCCACTTTCCACTTTGGCAGAATTTTGCTGATGGCAAAATCTTTAATTTTGCTGTAACTTTTTGCCAAAATCACTTTTCCCTAACACCAATCATAACAAGAAGCAGTTTAATAAAAGAAAAATAATAATAATAATAAAAAAAATAATATAAAAAAATAATGAAGCTAACAGGGGGCCATGTTTAGCGCAAGAATAACGCAAGCTCCAGAGTGTAAAAAAACCCTTTTTACTATCCTGGACCTGTACTTGTGCTCGAAATGGCCCCTTGTTAGCTTCATTATTATATTTACAGAGAATTTAAAAAAAGTAAAATAAAAGAATTAAAACCAAAGGGATACAGAAACACTCAATAAAATAAACTACTCTAAATACACCTCTATATAAAAAAAAGGTAAAGATAAAAACATTTCCTAAATAAATAGAAAAAATAGAACTTTTCCAAGCATATTTTGCCTAAGCAGCCTAGTAAACAAAATGTCCACTTTGACTAAATTTTGCTGCTGGCAAAATTTTGCCAAAATTGCTTTGCTCTTCCCTAACGCTAACCGTAATATGACGCAGTTTAATCCAGTAGTGGTTTCTCTCACCGGTCCTAAAAGGTACTGGTTAGAAAAGCTGCGAGGAACTGGTTGTTCACCTTCAGTAAAGTATAGCTGCAGCTCTCATATAGAAAAAAAATCGACACAATATGTAATCCAATTCTACAGGAGATTACTGCTGTCATTCAACTTGAGTATTGTCAATAACAGAAAAATTCAAGTGAAACTATTACACAAATGGGTAATCCAGTGTTCACTAGACCCAACCAGACCAATCTGGTCCTTTTGCGTCTTGAGTTGACTCCTACATAGAGGCATCTGCATGTCATACTTGTTATCTCCAACCCAAGTTATGTCAAACATCTCGGTTCAAACACCGCCCATCATCTCTAGAGAATTACCAATATGCCTTGGGAGACTAACCGGAGCGAATGAACATCAATGCCATAATATATGACACAGATAAACTATTAATAGATAGGGACATCATTAGGGACAGGCGATACAATTGAAGTTTAATACTATGTTATTATATGCAGAAACCTGTTATTCAGTTACGCAAGACAAAGAGACCGAGCAATAAGCTGGCGTTTAGTAATGTTGTCCTCGGAGCCTTTTGTCTTTGCTACAAGAACACGGGTATCAATCTGTAAAAGCAAAAATATGCTAGAAAACACATTTTAAAAGGATAATTGAAACGTATTATTTGAAAAATAAAAACAACTTACAGTGCCTTGAAAAAGTATTCATACCCTTTGAAATTCTCCACATTTTCTCCACCAAAAACGTAAATGTATTTTATTGGGATTTTATGGGGTTGATTTACTAAAGCTGGAGAGTGCAAAATCTGGTGCAGCTCTGCATAAAAGCCAATCAGCTTTCAGGTTTTATTTTCAAAGCTTGATTGAACAAGCTGAAGTTAGAAGCTGATTGGTTACCATGCACAGCTGCACCAGATTTTGCACTCTCCAGCTTTAGTAAATCAACCCCTATGTGATAGACAAACACAAAGTGGCACATAATTGTGAAGTGGAAGGAAGATGATGAATGGTTTTCCAATTTTTTTAAAAATATGTGAAAACTGTGGCGTGAATTTGTATTCAGCCCCCCTGAGTCAATACTTTGTAGAACCAGCTTTCCCTGTAATTACAGCTGCAAGTCTTTTTGGGGAGGTCTCTACCAGCTTTGCACATCTAGAGAGGACATTTTTAACCATTCTCCTTTGTAAAATAGCTCAAGCTCTGTCAGATTGGAAGGAGAGCGTCTGTGCACAGCAGATTTCAAGTCTTGCCACAGATTCTCAATTGTATTTAGGTCTGGACTTTGACTGGGCCATTCTAACACATGAACATGCTTTGATCTAAACCACTCCATTGTAGCTCTGGTTGTATGTTTAGGGTCGTTGTCCTGCTGGAAGGTGAACCTCCTCCCCAGTCTCAAATCTTTTGCAGACTCTAACAGGTTTTCCTCTAAGATTACCCTGTATTAGGGTTGCCACATCATCCCTTTAATCCAGGACAAATATTAATTACACAGGTTCTGTGGCTGATTAAGGTGGTAATTAAACTCACTTGGTGCCTTACCTGCATTAAATTAGCCTCAGAACCTGTGTAATTCATATGTGTCCTGGATTAAAGGGATGATGTGGCAACCCTACCCTGTATTTGGCTCCATCCATCTTCCCATCAACTCTGACCAGCTTCCATGTCCTGGCTGAGGAAGAGCATTCCTGCAACACAATGCTGCCATCGCCATGTTTCATGGTGGGGATGATGTGTGCAATGGTGATGTGTAGTGTTAGTTTTCCGCCACACATACTGTCGCATTTTGTTTTTAGGCCAAAAAGTTTAATTCAGTTCATCTGACCAGAGCACCTTCTTCCACATTACTTCTCGCAAACTGAAAACCAGATTTCTTATGGCTTTTCAATGGCTTTCTTCTTGCCACTCTTCCATAAAGGCCAGATTTGTGGAGTACATGACTAAGGCCTCATACACACGGACGTTTTTTGACGCCGGCGTTTTCTGGCGTTTTTTGCAGCTCTCCATGTTAGTCAATGGCCCCATAAACATGTCGGCGTTTTTGAGCTGTAGGTGGCGTCGGCGTTAGTGAGCTGAAAGTAGAACCCACAGCCATCGCGTTCTGAGGCTGTAACGTTTTGACATTTTTTGACGCCGACGCCACAAAACGCCAACAAACGCCACCTAATATTGTACCGGCGTTTTCCGGCGTTTTTTGACGCTGACATTTTTAGGTTGAAAAATAGCAGAGGGATGATTTTTTTAAAAAAACGCCTATTGACGCCGACGCTCACTAACGCTCAAAAACGCCAATGCATAACGCCGAAAAACGTCAACTTTTTTTCCTTGACGTCGGACCCGACGTTTTGTTTATTTTTTTAGATACGCCCGTGTGTATGAGGCCTAATAGTTGTCCTGTGGACAGATTTTCCCACCTGAGCTGTGGATCTCTGCAGCTCCTCCAGAGTTACCATGGGCCTTTTAACTGCTACTCTGATTAATGCTCTCCTAGCCCGGCCTGTCAGTTCTGGTGGATGGCCATGAAATCTTGGTAGGTTTACAGTTGTGCCATACATTTTCTATTTTTGGATGATGGATTGAATAGTGCTCTGTGAGATTTTAGTTAGGGGTATCACAGTAAAGGTGGGTGAAAACAAATGCACGTGACACATTTTTGAGATATTTATTTGTAAAAAATTTGGAAAACTATTTATCATTTTTCTTCCACTTCACAATTATTTGCCACTTTGTGTTGGTCTATCACATAAAATCCCAAGAAAATACATTTATATAACGTGACAAAATGTGGAAAATTTCAAGGGGTATGAATACATTTTCAAGGCACTGTATAGGTGTAGTCTAAAGCCTAAAAGCTTTTTTTTGTTGTCTATACCATTGGTCTCCCAACTGCGCCCCTTTGCTTGCTTTTATCCAGCCCTTGGGGCACCATTCCATCCACTGACACCAACCATGGGGCACAATTGCTTCCACTGATACCAACCATGGGGCAGAATTATTTCCATTGACACCACCAATGGGGCACAATTCCTTCCACTGACATCAACGATGAGACACTAGTCCCCTCCACTGACATCAAAGATAAGGCATTGCTTACTTTCACTGGACGCCAGCACATTTTCTACTTCCACTGGCCTTAGGCCGGCCCCCCTAAAGTCTGAAGGACAGTAAACTGGCCGTTTGTTTAGAAAGTTTGGAGACCTCTGGTCAACACCATTCTTCCCCCCATTTCTTGCACTAGCACCTCGGATAGTGGGGTAGAACGACAAAGCTGTGTAATTCTCAGGACTGGATGTGGGAAAAACAGCTTCCATACATGTATTTCTTCTGTATTTAGCATCTTCTTGGAAATCAACTTTAAAGTGATATTAAACCCTCAGTTTTTCAAAAGCTGATTTACTCACTAAGACCCATTTCACACCAAGGCGTTTTTCAGGCGGTTTTGCTCTACAATTAGCACATAAAAAGGGCACCAAAAATGCTCCCCATGTATCTCAATGGATGCTTTCACACCGAGGCGTTGCACTTGCTAGGCGTTGCTAAACGTCCTGCAAGCAGCATCTTTTCAGCTTGCTTTGTGCGCTCAAAATAGCGCTTCAAAAACACCCATGTCCATTGAAAATAATGGTTAAGTGCTTGAAAAGCGAATGAAATGTGTACTGAGGCTGTGGAAAGGTCACATGATTGAAACACAAACGCTTGAAAAGTGCTTAAAAAATGACATTAGAGGGGCGCTATTTATAGCTCTAGCGCTTCAAAAGCACGGCAAAAACACACACTAATATCATGGCGTTTTACAGGATTTTACAGGCTTCTTTCCAACGCCTTGGTGTGAATGGAGCCTTACTGAGTATTCAGCGCCTTTATCTTTTAATTCTTGCCCATGTTCCAGTTTAAATTGGTGCTGAAACCACTGCCCCTGTTTCAGGGTGGCTCTCTTTCTCTTGCAGCATTCTGTGGAGTCACCCTTGCATGCAGGGACTAGCGTTGTGTATCCCTGCGCTGTGTGCATCAATAGAAACACACAGCCCTATAGCCTAGGATGGCAAGGCCCTCCCCTGTACCTCCTTCCTGCCTCCCTTCTCTAGGCGATCAGACTGTAAGGTCCACTATTAACGCCTTCCTGTGAAAACTGGAAGTTCAGGGAAGCAGCACTGAGAGAGCAGGAACCAGTCGCATTAAAAGTAAACTGGGTTAACGTGGAACTACACTGAATCTGAGTACTACAAACCAAAAATACTATTTAATTCATTTTGAATACTTAAAGCAAACTCCCCCATCCATCAATGTATTCAAGCTTTATTAAGTTGAGAAATCACTTTAAAAAACATCCCCCTATCATTTCTGCCCATTGCCATCCCAAGTAAGGGTAGATGAGATTCATGTAGCATTTACTGCTTGAAATTCATCTGCCCTTAGCTCAGGCTTGCAAGCAGAGAGGGTGTGCTTAGCTGAGAAAACCCCTCCCCTCCCTCCTGAAGACTTCTGGGATGTATGACATCATTTGCCTAGGCATGATAACCAAGAAGTAACTGAAGAAATGTAAAAAAAAGCTTAAAACAATCGTATATAATATACTGTCCTATCTATTTACAAATGTTAGCAGCATAAGGATTACAATTATTCAATGTTGATTGAGAGAGTGAAGTTCTGCTTTAAGAATTTCAACAAATAATTTACTGGGGAACGTTTATGCTATTGTGCTCAATGTGTAGAGCTAAACAACTCTGAGGCTGGGTTCACGGTGGTGCAATGCTGGAAACCCTATGATTTAGTGCCGGATCCTGCATTGCATCCGAATCGCACACTGGTTCACACTGACATCTGCGAACCGCTGGGGGTGTCAAAGTAAAGTTAATGACACCCCAGATCGGTTCACAGATCGCAGTGCAAACTGTCAAATGATGCAGGAATCGGATCACATAAGTGTGAACACCCATGCGATCTGGATCCAAGGGTCCTGCACCATGCAGTTTGTATGGCTGAATTCGCATCACACAGACATCGCATGTGACGTGCACAGCAATGCGGTACAAAATTACATACGATGTTTGTGATCGCACAAGTGTGAACCCAGCCTGGGGGTTTAATTCTACCTTGAATTCCCTGTTACACCACATATTACAGTAATACATAGTAAATTGTATGTGTTATTGCAATGCACAATAACGCACCAAACATGTTGCTATGTGTTGCAATGCTATTGTTAACAATCTACAAATAGCTGTGGTATGCACAGAATAAATGCTTCAGGTCCAATTTGTGGTCCATTGTGGTGCACTGACTGCCCATTAAAATAAATGGGTTGTTTTAAAAGGCACAACATTGGACTTAATACATCTTAGTGGGCCCAGAAAGCTGGAAGTTTCCCAACACTACTTGTTTGGTGAAACCATAGTCAATGGAACAGTAAATGAGGGAAATCTAACTAACAGAGTCCCGGTTAGCATCAAAGACCCAAGAGAAGCTCCAGTCCTTCCCAAGGCCATCCAAATAAAGGGTTTTGCCTGGATTTACACTTTAATCCTTTAACCCCTGAGCCTAAATCTAACATAAGCTTACTTTTAAACTATCCCAAAATGCAAAGTCCTCAGAACACTTACCTGAGTCATCACTGTATGCCATCAAAGCTGAAAGCCAACATTCCCATCCCGACACAGAACACCTGACCTGAGACCTACCCAGGAGCTAGGATTACAGACATCCCATCTTCTCTATAACTCCAAATCACACAGCTTAGAGCCAAGTGTATCACGATTAACTGATGAACATAAACCATAATACCTTGATGGTATCTCTGAAATGACAGAATGACAAATCAAATGGAACAGTTATATTTACATATAACATAATACCCTACACTCGTTGAAGGAGTTAATGTGCTGAAAAATTCAAGCCAGCCATATATGTGTAGATTGGATTATTAAGCCTCGTCCACACGGGTGCAACGGTTGTACAACCAAGCGTCCAACTTTGGACCAAGTTGGACTGTTGGCTGTTGTGTCTCGCGTACTGGCATGCACTAAGCGATTGTACAACCAAGCCTAACGTGGTGACGTGTTATGAGCATATAACGAGGAAGTTCAGCTGAATGTGATTTGTTAATTAGGAACGTAGGTTTCCCAGAATGGACACTTCCAGGCGTTCCTGACGTCTGAGCATGCCTGTTTGGCACGTACAACTTTGTTGGACCAACTTCTCTGTACACATGGTACAACCACTTGTTGTACAACCAAGGTTTTATAGTCTGCTCATCCAACTTCTGTTGTACAACCGTTGTAATCGCACGTGTTAATGGTCGGATGATAGCACAACAAGCTGGTTGTACGACCGTTGTCCTACAGTTTTAATGTTTATAAATACAGGGGTCCTACAGTTAATGCTTATAGATACAGGGGTTTCACTGATAATGCTTATAGATACAGCAGTCCTACAGTTTTAATGCATATACTG
>BLSH010155663.1:80425-91826 GCA_018402905.1 Glandirana rugosa
GTGGGGTTTCTTGTTTCGAGTGATATATAAGACACGAGAGGAGTGTAAACGGGTGGTTCGTGGATGATAGAGAAAATTGGTGAAGTTATGACCCGTGAATTTGGGGGAAAGAAGGGCCTGGTTAAAAGTCGAAACTCGCGACAACGTCAAACTTACTGTTAACGCGCCAGTACGCTGTGACATGGGTATACTTTAAAAATATTAAAAAAAAGTGTGTTTATCTCGTTTTATAACAGAAACAAAGAAAAATGCATTGTTTTTGAAAATTTTCAGTATTTTTTAATTCATAGCGCAAAAAATAAAAAACCCAGAGGTGATTAAATACCACCAAAAGAAAGCTCTATTTGTGTGAAAAAAAATTATAAAAATTTCATATGGGTACAGTGTCGCATGACCGCGCAATTGTCATTCAAACTGCAACAGCGCTCAAAGCTGAAAATTGGTCCGGGAAGAAAGGGGGTTTAAGTGCCCAGTATTGAAGTGGTTAAAAGAGATAGTAGGTGCTTGGTGGGCAAATGTGAGGAGAGCACAGAATATATAGTGAGCTTTGTTCTTTGGGGTGTAACTCTTATTTCTGAAGCCAAATCAGAATGAAAAAATGGAGAAATGACTAACCTTACTTTATCCATATTAAAGGATATGTACATACAAAGATGACATTTTTGTTATAGATAGAGCCTGGTGGGCTCAGCCAGTCCATGGCTTCTTCTGTGCCTTTGATACTCCAACAGTGAGGCTAGGCCAGACCAGTGACCATAGCAGGCCCTTATTCCATGCTACAGAAATCAACTCTTATATACCTACTCTCACCAACACTGATGAAGGGGATTGGTTAAGTTATCAAAATGTGTTGGCTAATGTTTTTACTCCTGTTAAGGATAAATATTGAACTGGGCTCTAATTCTCGCCAAACTCATCAAACCATGGCTGTATAGTGCTAGCTTTGTGCACAGTCATGCTGGAACAGAAAAGGCCCTTCACCAATCTGTTACCACAATTGCCTAAAATGTCTTAACAGTACCCTCCTTTGGAAACACCTAACTCAATCATTTGGAAGGGTGTCCTTATAGTTTTAGATATAAAGCATATCCCTGAATATAAAACTACAGAATGTCTTCCATATACTGTATTTACAGACCCCTCTCACTTTTGTACTTAGACTAACAATGAATTGACAAGCTAATTTTATTTTATCACAGGCACGGCTTGTTTGTATATGTTCACTTTATTGATGTCTCTTTCTCTTCACAGAGACACCGCCCAGTTTGATGCCCCTCGTTATGAAGATGTTATCCTGTGTGGTTCTGCTACAGTATGGACGGTAACTCTGGGCCCACCCCCAGACATCGAGCCTCCTCCATACCATAGCGAATTGGCCCGAAGGCGAGGTGCTGTGGCAGATCTTAGGATTCAAGCCCCTGTATTACTTCGTGTTAGTTCAGACATTCATGAATTCAAGAGATCAGGATTTGTCCCAGAGGAAAGGTGGCCAGAGCCTTTAACCCCTCCTCCAGAATATAGCGAGGCCATGACCCAGTGGGAGGAGGAGGATATTTTTGAGTCAACGCAGGAAGAAGGCTGACTCTCTGTGAAAATGTATTATTAAGCTGATCAGTGAAACGCTTCAGCTACTGCATCTCAATATACCAACATTTCATCAAGGCATCTGTGGATGCAAACTTAAGAACAAAACATTTACTTTAATAGTTACAATGCTAAGAACTCTCTGCAGGCCTTAAAACTAAAAAGCAGCCCGACAAGGACTTTTGTTTAAGTGTTGGATGCAAATTATAAGGTGAAAACATACTGAACACGACTGTTTACCTATTTCTCAGGTAGTAGATACCTCTTGACGAGGTACAAGAGCCAAATTGGACTTTGTGATAATTATTTTTATATTTATTAATGTGTAATGTAATGTGTAAAGTTTAATGTGTTATTTATATGTTTGTACTCTCTACTCTGTAGAAATTGGATGGTTTAAGCTGCTAATCGGCTGAATGAACTAAAACACTTTTAAAATATGCATATTTTTTGAGGTTTTGGTGAAATAAATGAGGGTATGTGTGTGGTGAGGTCATGAGTAGACCGATGCACACTGATTTAAATCACATCTTCTGTCCTGTGTAATTTTTTAACCTTCCAATGGAAATTAATTAGCCAGTACCGGAAAAGGTTTGCCCAGGGCAATATTGCGGAAAACCACCCTCCTCACTCACTGCTAATGCATGTTACAGAAGGGGTGTACCTCCTTGCACCCATTCTCTGCCCCCTTTGCTCTGGCTGCCCATGGTTAGCATAGAGTGTGCACTGCACATACATGGTCAATCATTTGCTTCCTAGCATTTATAAGATGCATGCATAGTGTGTTTTTCGTGTCAGTTGTGGATGGATGGGGTGGAGAGTGGGCATGGTGGAGCATGGTGTGACAACAGATCTAGAGCATGCAGGGAGGGGACACTCCCTTTCTACTACAGCTGGCCCTCTAGCCCACCCCTTATCCCAGCCCTGGCCCTAACAAACATGCATACAGGCTATCCAAAATCGAGATATTGAAATTTGTTAGACCACATATGCAGTATGTCAAGCCAAGGACATCATTTTTTGCCTTCAACTGAAAGTCAAGACCATAGTATTCTTGCCTTCAGTGAGGTCCAGACCTTAATATTTATTGTCTTAAAGTGAAAGTCAAGACCAAAGTTGTTTTGTCTTTAAGTGAAGGTCAAGCCATTTTTTTTTTTGTTTTTTTTTTCTTCAGGGAGTTTTCTTTTTTTTTGGCTTCAAGTGAAAGTCAGGGCCATAGTTTTTTTTCTCTTAATCTTATTGAAAGTTGAGACCATATTTTTTCGTCTTCAAGTGAAAATCAAGGCCAAAGTTTTTTGTCTTCAAAGGAGAGTCAAGGCCATAGTTTTGTTTTGCTTTGAGTGAAAGTCGGGCCCATAGTGCTTCAAGTAAAAGTCAAGGCCACAGTTCCTATTTATTTATTTATTTTTTTCTTCTAGTGAAAGTCAAGGCCATTGTCTATTTTCTTCTTCAAGTAAAAGTTGAGACCAGAGTTTTCTGTGATCAGTTGAAAGGCCATCGTTATTCTTTTCTTTTTTTAGTGAAAGTCATGGCTATAGTTTTTTTCAATCTTTAAGTGAAAATCAGGGCCACAATTTTTGTCTTCAAATGACAGACCAAGCCATAGTTCATTTTTTATTTAGTTATGTGTAGTGGGGAAGGGTTAGACCCACTCCAAGGTATTCATTGTTGTCTGTGTCACCTCTGGGGAAATTTCCTATAATTTCCTAATGTGACAGACAGAAGAATTCTGACCGACTGGGACATGGAGAGTATTTTTTTTGTGGTGTGGTTAGAACCTCTATCAAGATTTTATTATTGTCTCTATCCCCACTGTGGGCACTGCTGTATCTGTCACCACTGGAAAGATGTTTTCTTGCTTCCTGTCTTGGGACAAGCAGTAAAGAGAAGTATCTGTAGTAGTTGTCCCACTTCCAGAGAAAAATTGGAATGCTTCTATTTTGCCTCACTGGTGTTTTGTTTCTTAAAGTTTTTGCCTCTTTCAACTGAGCAGACAACCCCAGCTTTGAAGCTACCACTTCAGTTATCTTTGGTGACCCTCAAAAACCCAATACTTCTCAGAGAGTTTATGAAGGCAGGCTGTGGTGCCTGAACCAAGTGCAGTCACTGGGCACCAGATGCATAGACAAAGCCAGTATAATAGCTGCCTATTGCTCAGGGTCCTGAATAGGAAACACTTACTAGTTAGCAGTATAGCCACTGTCCCTTCTCTTTCTCCAAAAGTAGAAAACCTTTACAGAGATTGTTTTCAAGATAAGAGTACTAACCAGTCAGATTACACAATATCAGGTTATGTGTGCTTTGACTTTTTTTGTCTAAAAAGCTGCTGCAAGGCTATTATTGAAGATTATGAAGTTTGCTGAAACTAAGAAAGGGGCATGTACTATCAAGAGCTGAATACAGGACCTGATTTCCATCACTGGAGCCTACAGGCACACAGACATCACTGCCCAAAGCAATGTTCCTCTACTTGTATCACTTTTTTGCTACAGACCATTTTCTTGTTTGACTGGTTTTCTTGGCTTAGACTATTGTAGCAAAGCATAAACCAGAGATGACTGGATTTCTACCGATGGTGGTAAAATAATGTGTGGTCAATTACTATACTGTGGTGCCTTCAGGAAAAAGCCAACTGTGACTAATATCTAATTCAATAAAGAGTTTGGAATTTTTTTTTATATGCATTGCCTTTCCAATGCTCCTTGCTGCAGTGACCATTTACAGGTGGGGGCAGTAACCGCTTGTTTGTACTATAAATTATATTGGCCAGGCAATGCACTGACACCTTTGCTATCATAGTTCTATAGGCTGCATGTTCAGTGTGTCCCTGTGCCTTTGAGGGGTGGGCTCCTTTCAGGTTTATCTGCCCTACACCTGTCCATCTAATTGCATGTGCTTCCATTGTTGGAGACTCAAAGAAATTCGAGTTTAGGTCCGCAGAAAATGGGGTGCCTTGCCGGGGCTCTGTGGCTTATGCATGTATTTGCAAATATGTGCAACTAAACCCCTGTTTTAATGCATACTGTTGGCCAGGTCAATTTGGTTGGTCGCAGGCTGGTCGGTAAGTTGAGCTTGGAAACGTCTTTGTTTTTTTTTTATATGTGTTGTCTTTCCAATACGGCTTGCTGCAGTGACCAGTTACAGGTGGGGTCAGTAACCACTTGTTTGTAATAACTAATTCAAGCCCACACTTGATTAGTGTTCAAGCAGAGTCCAACATGGGACCTCTGTACTAGGACTGTGCAGTGAGGAGGCCCTGGAATTGCTAATAGCTGGCTGTTTCACAGTTCTGTCTATCAAAATATATTGTCAGCATATAGGTACACTATATGGCTAAAAAAATTGTAGACATCTAACCTTCACACCTAATATATTACCTAAAATATGTGGAACCCCTCTAAATGACTAAGTTTGGATGTTCACAGTGAAGAGTGCTGACAATACCATTATTTACAAAGATACTGTAGATCAGAGTTTCTCAACCAGGGTTCCATGGAATCCTAGGGTTCCTCCAGAGGTTACTAGTTGTTCCTTGAGCAGTAGGCAATTTCTGCCTCTCAGATAAGTTCCCACTGACGCCACTGATATTTTTAGCTATCTGTAAGGGGGTATTTCTTCTCAATGACCACAAGTGTAAGGAGCATTCTACCCACTGACCAAGGTTGAGAAAGGCTGCTCTAGAAGATTGTTGGCTTTCAACCTTGTGGTAACAGATAGGGAAGCTCCTACTCTGTTCCAGCATGACTGTACTCCTGTGTACAAAGCCCGCTTTAGAAAGACATGGTTTGACCAGTTTGGTGTGGAGAAACTTGAGTGTCCTTCACAGAGCCCTGACCTCAACCCTACTGGGGGATGAATTGGAATACAGATCTTCTCATCCAAAATCAGTACCTGACCTCGCAATTGTTATTTTGTTTGAATGGGTACACATTTCCACAGATGCACTCCAAAATCTTGTGGTAAGACTTCCCAGAAGAATTGAGCCTATTATAGCCACAACTGAGAAGTGACGCCACATGGTTTTGGAATATGCTGTCCAACAAGCTCTTATAGTTGTGGGGATCTGGTGTCCATAAATGTTTGGCCAAATAGTGTACTCTCCATAACATAAAGCAGGTCAACATAAAGCAAAAAGATGTAATGCTCCCCTGATCCCCCCTGCCGACCCCCCCCCTCCCCACGGGTAGAGACCTACCACCCAATAGGGGATGGTCTCCCCGTCAATTTGTGGGGGTGCAGGAGGAAGCACACGCTTCATAGGACATTGTTGATTCCTGGAGGGAACACAAGCTCCTCAGGGGACCCAAGTTTCAGAGAGGACTCCTTGTCCCCCCATTCTCAGATTCAACCCCGGTGATCATAGGAGCAGGACATCATTTGGATCTACAATATCCTCCACCTTGATTGGGGTCAAGACCCGAGTGAACACTATAGCCGTCGAGGAGAGCATTTGTGCACAATCCACACTCTCTAATTAAGGACAGGCAATTGGGTAGAGACCTTCCAGGACACAGGTCTCCCCATATATACTTTCCAAGATCACTGTCAAGGACTACAGATCCGACAACTTAAAACTGTGAGTTACAATTTACATCATTGATGCTCTTATAGACTCGGGACTGTCAATTGGGACTGTTCAAATCCACAGGGCATGGCGGGAGGGGGGGAGCGGGTGGCACAACATCTTTAGTAGAGGGGAACAGAGGGGCTGTTTACAAGGGGGATGTCTTCTACGGGGGTCCCCTGATCCCTCTCACAAGGGGGTAGGCCCCCGGCGGGATACTCAGGCCAACAGCTCCCCATGAACCTTGAGGGGGTTATCAGAGGGGTACGGGAATTGGAGGGGGAGGGAGGGCGGAGGGATGCCAGGGTCTGGACACAATACACACGGGGTGGATAAGTTTTGTCATGTAATGATTATCTACGAATAAAATATACAGTTGACTAGACTAGGAGGGGCAGTTCGTTTTCTTTTTTTGATTTGGTAAATCCCTAAGAACTAGGACTAACATGTTGGTAAGTATAAATCCTGTCTCTGCACATGAAATCCAGTTCTACAAGGAACTAAGCATTGTACATATTTGCACACGATAGCCATATCTAGAAATGCTGGTAAAAATGCTTTTCAAACCGTCTGAAACCAGTCTGCAAAAATTCTGAAATATTTCCTCTGAAAAACAGATTCTTAAACAGGTCCTGTGCTTCAATGCATTGACCAAGTTCTTACATTGTAGAAGAGAGAGGCAAACAATATCTGTGTGGTGTTTGTATGTTTATTGTGTGGGTTCCTTCTAGGTCTTCTCATTTCTTCTCACAGCTCCTCCGCCTACGTTATATACAGGTCATACAGTATATTAGAAATACAGATACCAATGTATCACCATAACTACAATCTAAGATAGACAGCGCTCAGACTGGGAGAGGAAGGGTCAACACTCTGAGCCAATCACAGGTCAGTTGTTTTCTGCAGTCTTCATCTAGCAGCTTATACAGATATCTAGCAGGTGAAAGCAGAGTGATGACCTTATTAGCTTCCTGCTGCTCCTTTATGTATGATGGGGAGAGGTGCTTCTCAACAAAAACCACTGGCCTCTTGATACCCCTCTGTCCTGTCATTTGCAGGACAGGCTGGCCATTACAGTTGTATGCCTCCTAGTGGCCACACCAGGTAGTTCAAACTGCATGCATATATAGTGGTGTATATTGGTTTAGTGCTGCCCTAGGCAAGACTAAAATCTGGCGCCCTGTCTAATTTTGTCCCATTCTTTCCTGTTTAAGATCCACCCCTTAATTCGGCAAACTCCACCCCTTCCTCTTTAGCCTACACCTTTTCAGGGAGTGAGAGAGAGAGTGGGGAGAGAGGGGAAAGAGAGGGGGAATGAGAGAGAGAGGAGGGGGAGAGAGAGAGGGGTGAGAAAGAGGGAGGGGGAGTGATAGAGAGAGTGCGGGGGTGGGAGAGAAAGGAGGAGTTAAGAGAAAGGGGGTGGGTAGGAGAGAGAGGAGGGGTGAGAGAGAAAGGGGAGTGAGAGAGAGGGGGTGGGGGATGAGAAAGAGGTCCACCCTCCGAGAAGAGATGACACAGGGTGGGATGATCCCACTGTTCGCTCTCAAAGGGAACCAACCCGGGGCAGAAAGGTGTAAATGCTGCCTGATGCTGTGGCACATGCCAAGCAGCAGTGGAGCCGGAAACCATCAGGATGGAGGCCGCTTGTGCACTCACCCAACCAGGAGCAATCTTTGTGGCCCCGCCCCCTGAAAATGCCGCTTTAGGCAAATGCCTTGGTTGCCTCGAGGTAAAAACGCCCCTGCACATGTGCTGTGTGCTCTTCACTTCAGCAAACGAAAAGAGTACACTGCACATGCATACAGTGCGCACAACCTGGAGCGGCCACTACTGAGCTCACCTAGAGAAGATGAGTGCACATAGCGTACGCACACAGTTTGAACTACCTGGAGCAGCCACTAGGGGGCATAGAAGTTACAATTTTAATAACCAGCACATCCTACAAACAGCAGGTTTATCAAGAGGCCAGCTTTTTGGCAGAGAGGCCCCCACAGCTGCATGTGTAATGGGAGGAGTACTGGTATGTACAATTCAAAAGATATACTGTAGAAAAGTATAGGAGGATTTTTGGAAAACGATGCTGAAGGTGAACTTACATTGTATAAAAAATTTATTTTTAACCACTTCAATACAGGGCGCTTTTACCCCCATTCCTGCTCAGGCCAATTTTCAGCTTTTAGCGCTGTCGCACTTTAAATACCAATCGCGCATTCACGCGATACTGTACCCATATGAAGATTTCCCCCCACAAATAGAGCTGTCTTTTGGTGGTATTTGATCACCTCTGTGTTTTTTATTTTTTGTGCTACAAATAAAAAAAGACCGAAAATTTTTGGGGAAAAAAACTTTATTTTTTTTGTTTCTGTTATAAAATTTTGTAAATAAGTATGTTTTCTACTTCACTGATGAGGCGGCACTGATGAGGAGGCACGAATATGCAGCACTGATGGGCACTGACTGCCATTACTAATAGGCACTGATTGGCATCCTTTATAGGCACTGATTGGCATCCTTTATAGGAACTGATTGGCATTGCATGTGGGTACAGGTAGGCACTGATTGGCATTATGGTAAGCACTGGTGGGCATCACAGGTGGGGCACTAATGGGCATCACTGGTGGCATTGCTGATGGGTCTGCACTGATAATCAAAGCATCAGTGCAGACCCCCCTGTCAGTAGAGCCGCTGATGGGTTCTCCTCTACTCGTGCCTTGTCAGCGCCAATGGAGGAAAGCTGATAAATGGCACTTCTTGGTTACCATGTGATCATCTGTGATTGGACACAGCTGATCACGTGGTAAAGAGCCTACGTCATAGGCTCTTTACCTAGATCGGAGATGCAGCGTGTCGGATCGACACACCGTAGCGCTACGTGCGGCTTATCCTGCTGGACGTGTTATGGCACCCAGTCAGGATAATAGAACCACCCTGCAGCACTCATTTTGCATACGGTGGGTGGGAAGTGGTTGAATACAAGCAGTGTAGGTACATCTTTCAGTCCCTGTACAGTAGAGCTCAGACCAGAAGTGATGGAAGCAGTAAGAGAAGCCAGTGAGTTGTGCTGCAGTGGAAGGGACGTGCTGACAGGAGGAGAGAGCTAAGTGACAGAGAAATTAGCTCATTACTGTGCTGCCTCTTCTTTCACTGTCCAGTCACAGACTGGGGATGGGTCCAGGTTGACCTGGGTTCAGAGGAAATTGGTTGAATAATGCTGTTCATCTGACTGAGGACATCTATTGGCAGAATAGAAGTACTGCACTGAAAATCTCTGGATTGGAGAGAATATTGCAGCTGGATTGGGTACAGTGTATCCTTTAATGGGCATTCGTTTTTATCTTCTTACTTTTGGCTGGAGTTCTG
Source organism: Glandirana rugosa (assembly GCA_018402905.1). Classification (NCBI taxonomy): domain Eukaryota; kingdom Metazoa; phylum Chordata; class Amphibia; order Anura; family Ranidae; genus Glandirana; species Glandirana rugosa. The sequence continues at coordinate 89,934 of BLSH010155663.1, forward strand.
CTGTAAGAGCAGTAGAGAAACCTTAGGGCATTGACCTGCCAGTGTCGTCTCTTTAGATTACAATTCCAGTTGTTGTAGCAGATAAGACAGGTGACTGATATATTACAGCTGTAAAGGTAGTACAGCCAGCGACACAGGAGTTCGAATATTATGTTTTACTACCTGCTGGGGAAATCCACCCTCATTATTTCTCCTGGGCTCCACTGTCATCAGAGGAAAAATCCAGAATTCTGAGTTGAGGAGACATCTTCCATTGGGGACATTAGGTCCGATGACAAAGATGGAACTTCCCCTTGTTTTGTAGAAATTTACATTCACTTCCTGTTGAGTCTTTGCGAACAGGAAGTGTAGGGAAATCTTTCAGAAGGGTTCTCAGACAGCACTAGAGGTGTTAATGTTTCTCACTTCACTTAAATCTTTAAAGCGGTAAAAACCCAAAACCAGAAATGTAATATATTGCAGCTTACCAATCATTAGATGTGGTGGCTGCATTCGTTTTCTTTTTTGGGCTTTTCCCCTCTGTTTTCAGCTGGGGATCTGGGCAGTAACACACCTCCTGTATTAGAGTGCCCCCACTCTGGATGAAGGAGCACAGGGGGCACATCAAACAGCAGCATTGTCAGTCGGGGGGGGGGGTGTTAAAGCGGAGTTCCACCCATTTAAGAAAAGTGTAGCTGCTGACTTTTAACATTCAGACACTCACCTGTCCCCCAGTACAGCGATACGGCTGCCTCGCTCCTCTTCCTCTCCTCTGTGCGGCGCCGGCATTGCAACTGTGGTCTCCCGGGTGTGGCTTCACAACCGGGCGCACACTGTGCCGCGCTCTGAATGGCCGAGCAATCTTCAGACCTGTGATGTGTCCCAGAAGATCGCCAGGAGGAAGAGGTGAACTTCCTTCCAGCGCTGCGGTGCCAGGAGAGGTAGTGGGAGCATGATACCTGTCAAAACGTGGTATCCACCCCCCCACCCCCCAAAAAAAACTGACATGTCATTTGTGGCATGTCAGGGGGTCACCAACACTTAAAGCAGAGGTTCCACTTTTGGGTGGAACTCCGCTTTAAATGGGCTAGCAAATTTAAATACACTAACAAATTAAAGTCAAACTCCGGCTCACACTTTATAATCAGTTACAGCAAACTGCTTTTTCCTTTTGGGATAAAGGTGTTACATGAATAAATAAAAGCTGATCATTTTATACATTCCTGCCAGTGTTAAGCGGTTTGTCTCATCCATATAAACTGATACATTCTGCTGGAGAGCTTGAGCTTGAAAAAACAACAGACTTTCCGTCTGGACCACCAGATAAAAATAGCAGAAAGAAAGCCTAAAAAAAGAGAGCTAATGCAGCCATCACATCTAAGAATTGGTAAGCTGCAATATAATAAATGGTTGCTTTACCACTTGAATCACTTGACCTCCAGAAGATTCACCCCCCTCCTTCATGACCAGACCATTTTTTGTCATACGGCACCGCGTTACTTTAACTCAGTGTTTCTCAACTCCAGTACTCAAGGTGCCCCAACAGGTCATGTTTTCAGGATTCCCATCAGATGAAATGGCTGTGGTCATTACTAAGGCCTGATTCACACCTATGCATTTTTAATGCATTTTGCAGATTTGCACTACAGTCCATTCAACATGGTTTCCTATGGAACACGTTCTGTAGTGCAAATCTGTAAAATTCTAAAAATAAATACTAAAAATGCATAGGAGTGAATCTGGCCTTAGGCAGTGAAACTGATCAAATCAAATTTTGAAAAAAAAAATATATATTTTTTTTACTTTCTGCTACAAAACATATCCAATTAAAAAAAAATGGAAAAAAACAGCGTATATTGATTGGTTTACGCAAACGTTATAATGTCTACAAAATATGGCATGCATAATGGAATT
>BLSH010155663.1:95458-118298 GCA_018402905.1 Glandirana rugosa
GCCAGCTTTCATTTAAGGACCGTTTCACCGTCCCAGGGAAACTCTAATCCCTTTCTCATCCCCTTTAGTTGATGTTTCAAATGGTCGGACCCTTTTCCTTTGGCCTCGTCTAAATGGTACAATTAGAGGATTTTGACCTTCCTGTCCCTCTCAAATAACCGTCACGGGTACGGGGTTTTCCTGCCCAATGGGGATTGGGGCCTACAGGGGTATTGGCTCAGGAACAGTGACTGTGTTGTTTAGCTGCAATTCCTTAAACAGTCATTTTTATCTCTGAAAAAGAGAAGGGATGGACCAGATAGTGCCATCTGGCTTTGGGACCAGTACTATAGGGCTTGACCAGGCGCTGTGGGACTCCTCTATTACGTCTAACTCCAACATGGTTTTTATTTCTCTTGCCACCATCTCTCATCTAGCCTCAGGTATTCGGTAGGGTTTTACATTTACACGGACCCCGGGTTCTGTGATTATGTCATGTAGCACAGTGGTCCGGGTAGGGAAGAGAAAAAGTCTCTATTTTTACTGACAAATTCCTTAACGTCGATTTGTTGTGTCAGTGACAAGGACTCGGTTATGGGGACATCCGGGGTTAGGGGTAACCCGTCCTTTTGGGGCATGGGCACTGCCAATAAACTCTCCCTGTCCTTCCAGTTTTAGGAGATTAACATGGTAAATCTGCTCCGGTTTCCTTTTCCCAGGCTGGTAAACTTTGTAGTTGATTTCCCCTACTCTTTCCCTAATCTCAAAGGGACCCTGCCACTTTGCCAGGAATTTACTTTCGACCGTGGGGACTAGCACCAGCACTCTGTCCCCGGGGTTGAAAGTTCGGGTTTTGGCACCCTGATTGTAAACCCTTCTCTGGGCCTCCTGGGCTTGCTCCATATGCTCTCGTACAAGGGGCAGGACAGCTGCGATTCGATCCTGCATCAAGGAGACATGCTCTATGATGCTTCTATATAGGATGGCCTCTCCCTCCCATGTCTCCTTTGCGACATCTAGCAGCCCCCTGGGATGTCTACCATAAAAGAGTTCAAAGGGGGAATACCCCGTAGATGCCTGCGGAACCTCTCGTATTACAAACATGAGGTACGGCAGCAAAAAATCCCAATTTCACCCATCTTTATCCACCACCTTTTTTAGCATACTCTTGAGGGTCTTGTTAAACCTTTCCACCTGACCGCCAGTTTGGGGGTGGTAAACAGAGGTACGGAGATGGGAGATTTTGTACAATTTTACACAATTCTCTGGTCACTCTGGAAATGAATGGGGTACCCTGATCCGTCAAGATTTCTTTAGTGATCCTCACCCAACTAAGCACCTGGACCAATTCGTTGGCGATATTCTTAGCAAAGGTATTTCACAAGGGTATGGCCTCAGGATAGCGGGTCGCATAGTCCAGTATCACCAGGGTGTGCTGGTGTCCCCGGGTAGATTTTACCACTGGTCCCACGAGATCCATGCGAATTCGCTCAAATGGCACTTCAATTATGGGAAGTGGGACAAGGGGACTACTAAACCGGGGTGAAGGGGTTGTCATTTGACACGCAGTATTCTTTGACGTCTGCATACACCCAGGTGTCAGGGAAGAATTAGGAGAAGAACTAGAAGATTTGCCAATATCCATTATGGCCATGCTGATTCGCAAACAGCATTCAGTGACAACCGCGCGTTCACGACCGTGAACGTGCCATCTCATAACGTGCGACCGTGCCTTTGTATAGCGTGGTGAACGTGCCTTTGCAGAATGTGCTGATTGCCAGTAGTTATGGCCTATATAAGGACACCAGTGGCTTTCATAAATTGCTGGATTATTGTCAGCCTTGTATCTTGTGTCCCTGCGCCTTGTGCTTCTATGTGATTACCTGTTACTGACCCGGCTTTCCCTGACCTGCTCTGGCTTCTCTCCTGGCTCTGAACCTGGCTTGCTCCATGGACCTTCTCCTGCCTGTTCCCGATTGCCACTCTGTTTGACCCCGGCTTGATCTCAACCTCTCTTCCTGCCTTGTTACTGCCTGATCTCCAGTGTTTGACCCTCGGCCTGGCTCCTGACGTTGTACCCTGCTCTACCCTTCTGCCAAGATCCTCCAGCACCTTCAGAGTATCACTTACTGTGACTACCTTCTCTGATCCTGGGTGTCCCTGCATCTGGAACAATCAGACAGCTTCATCTGCAGGCAACTCATGCATCTCTAAGCATAGTACCCGCTGTCACCAACCTCAGGGGTACTGTGCACTCAGCCGCAAGGGAAGCCCTCTCATCACCTCAGTCTCCAGCTTGGTATGTGACACCAGGCCAGAAAAATTTCTGGGTTATCCTCTCCCTGGTTTTCTCCACACCCAGATGTCCCCCCATTACATGACCATGGGCCAGATCTAGCACTATCTGGCGGAAGGGTTTGGGAACCACTAGCTGTTCCAGTTCATCCTCCCTGTGTTTCACCACCTGATACAACAAATTATTTTTAAGCACCCTGTAGTGAAAAGACAACCCTCAATTAGGGTCCACAGGTTCCCCATCCATCACCTTCATGTTTTCTCTGGCTCTGAGGAGAGTGACATCCTGTAATTGTTCTGTACAGAAGTCCTCCCTCCGAACGGTCAGGGACAGAGACATGGTCTAGGACATTAGAAATCTGCTGAGAGCTATCTTCCGGCTCCTCCGGCTCCCCAGCCATTACAGGAAAAGGAAGAGGGTCTCCTTCTTCCTCGGTCCTGCCACCAATCTCTCCTTCCGTTTGGCAAAAAGGGTCTGGTGAGAACTCCCATGCCTCCTCAGCAGGGGGAGCTCTTTCCTCCAGGCTCTCTGTGCCTTTCCACAACCTCCAAAAATGGGGAAAATCTCTCCCCACTAGGGCTTCATGAAGCAGGGAAGGTACCGCTCCCACTGAATGGGTCACTCTGCCGCAAGGGGTGTCAATCTCGACCAGCGCGGTCTGGTAGTCACGAGTGTCCCCATGGATGCAAGTGACACTGACAGTGCTAGGGTGTAACCTGGCAGGATTTACACAGCTACACAACGTTATCACACTACCAGAGTCAAGCAGCGCAGTGACGGGCTTCCCGTCAATAGCAATCACACACATTTGCTTCTCCATGCGACTTGAGCATGATGCTATATATGCAACCTGTGAAAAAAGAGAAATGCGTCTTTTCATATAAGCATTATCACATTGCATGGGTTCATCACTCAGGGGACAATTGACAGCAATATGTCCCAATGCATGGCATCGGTAGCACTGTATGTGTTCTATACCCAGTCCTCTCAAGGGTCCCTAAGACCTTCCTGGCTTCTTTGACCAGTCTCTATGTCTAGAGGCCCCAGTCTCTTTCCCTGAACCCTGGAACAGTCTTACCCGGTCCGCCGAGTGATCTTTCACCTCTAGAGACATTGGAGTGAGGCACAGATGGTCGCAACAAGTCCTCAGCAGCCGTGCATCTCTCGACGAGGTCCACCAGTTGGCTTGCAGTTTTGGGGTCCCCATGACTGACCCATCTCCTCAAAGCAGCAGAGAGCGCCCGGTCCATAACCACGCACTCCACAATCTGGGGACCTGGCAAAGTCTCTGGCTGTAGCCATTTCCTGGTAAGGTGAACTAGGTCGAACATCTGCGAATGGAGTGGCTTGTCAGTGCGATAGGTCCACGGATGCACACGTTGGGCCCGGACTGCCATGGTGACCCTCAGGCGTGCTAGTATCTCTGCCTTTAGAGTCTCATAGTCCTGGGCCTTATCTGTTTCCAGATCGAAATAGGCTTTTTGGGGTTTGCCGGTCAAGAATGGTGCATGCAGTCCCGCCTACTGTTCTTTTGGCCATCCTTCGCGAAAAGCGACTCTTTCAAAGGTCGTGAGGTACGCCTTCACGTCATCTGCAGGTTTCATCCACTGCACGTGGTAGGAAGCGTGTACCAACTTTGGGTCCACTGTCACCGGAGGTGCGGGCCCCTTTTTTAACTCCAGCAGGGCTTCCGCAAACTGCCGGTTCGTCTCCTGTTGTGCTGCGATAGCCTGGCGAGTTGCCCCCTTCTGAGCCTCCTGTTGTGCTGCGATAGCCTGGCGACTCTCCTCTTGCTGAGCAGCAGCGGCCTCTGCTACCTGGCAGTTGGTTTCCTGCTGGGCTGCATTGGCTTGCAGCAGGGCCTTCAACATTTCATCCATCTTGGAAAGTTGCCACCATGTGAGGGAGATTAGCTCATGGGGATCACTTTTCAGAGGAAAAGATTAGCATGGATGTCTGTTTCTTTAAAAACTGCCAGGTTTATTATTTCAGGTTTTTCAAGTTCAAAACACAAACAAAAACAGAAAACAAAACCTCGCCGTCTGGCACTAAAATGAACAAACAGATTCCTCTTTATACAGGGTGGGGCTGTCCCCGACACCCACAAAACATAAGCATATTACAAACCTTGCTCTTAGAGTCCAAACCAGCACACTGAGCTCTCTCAGCTTTCTCCCTCTGAGTTCCAGGATAGAGTTCTCCTCTGTTCTCTTCCTGGTCATTAAATGCAGGTGGAGGGGGGTTTGAGTGGACCAATAAAACCTACCATAGCACACAAATATCAACCAGAGAAATCACCACTTTTTTGGAGAGGTTTTGGGGGAAGAAGGACAAAGACAGATATAATGTGGGAGTTTCCTAAAATACAGATTTTTTGGCAGGAAGTAATACAGCAAATACAAGGAATTATTGAAATAAGGATGCCTAAGGACCCAGGAACTTATACACTTCACAATACTAAATTTGCAATAAAGCAGTATAAGAAACTAGTGATACCTCACCTAACCACCTCCGCTCTGGATAGTTTACCCCCCTTCCTGACCAGGCCATTTTTTGCAATACTGCACTGCGTTACTTTAATTGACAATTGCGTGGGCGTGCGACGCCCTACCCAAATAAAAAATGATGTCCTTTGTTTCCCACAAATAGAGCTTTCTTTTAGTGGTATTTGATCACATCTGCAGTTTTTATTTTTTGCGCTATAAACAAAAAAAGCTGACAATTTTGAAAAGAAAAAACAATATTTTTTACTTTCTGCTATAAAACATATCCAATAAAATAAATGTAAAAAATCAAGTTTCTTCATCAATTTAGGCCAATATGTATTGTGCTACATATTATTGGTTAAAAAAATCCCAATAAGCGTATATTGATTGGTCTGCGCAAAAGTTACAGCGTCTACAAACAATGGGATATATTTATTTATTTATTTTTTACTAGTAATGGCGGCAGTCAGCTACTTATAGTGGGACTACGATATTACGGAGGAGAAATCGGACACTAACTGACAGATTTGACACTTTTTGGGGACCAGTGACATTAATACAGTGATCAGTGCTAAAAATATGTACTGTCACTGTACTAATGATGCTGGCTGGAAAGGGGTTAACATCAGGCGCGGTCAAAGGGTTAAATGTGTTCCCTGGGAGTGATTGCTAACTGTGAGGGTGGGGGGTGCTTTGACTAGGGCAAGGCAAAGATCTGTGTTCCTGCTTAGCAGGAACACAGGATCAGCATATTGCCCTCTCACAGAATGGCAATTTGCCTTGTTTCTGCCTTTCTCACAAACGATCGGTGGGTTCGGGAGGACATCGCGTCCGCCAGACCCGCTGATTGGCTCCCACTGTGTCCAATCACAGTGGGTGTGGGTCGCCAACAGCACGTGTGCGTGCTGCAGACCTAGAGCTGTTAGATCACATACCAGGTACCTGATCAGGTGCAGAGCAGGCCGCACTGCTGCAGTAAATGTACGGTGGCGGGTATCTAAACGTTTAATAAAAGAAGCAATATATTTGATCCCAAAATGGCGGCAATCATCAGAAAGCCCAATGATTAGAGATTGGATTAAAAGAGTAGAACATGCAGTAACTCACAAAAGTGAGTACACCCCTCACATTTTTATAAATATTTTATTCTATCTTTTCATGTGACAACACAGAAGAAATGACACTTTGCTACAATGTAAAGTAGTGAGTGTACAGCTTGTATAACAGTGTAAATTTGCTGTCCCCTCAAAATAACTCAACACACAGCCATTAATGTCTAAACCGCTGGCAACAAAAGTGAGTACACCCCTAAGTGAAAATGTCCAATTTGGGCTCAAAGTGTCAATATTTTGTGTGGCCACCATTATTTTCCAGCACTGCCTTAACCCTCTTGGGCATGGAGTTCACCAGAGCTTCTCAGGTTGCCACTGGAGTCCTCTTCCACTCCTCCATGATGACATCACAGAGCTGGTGGATGTTGGAGACCTTGCGCTCCTCCACCTTCCATTTGAGGATGCCCCACAGATGCTCAATAGGGTTTAGGTCTGGAGACATGCTTGGCCAGTCCATCACCTTTACCCTCAGCTTCTTTAGCAAGGCAGTGGTCGTCTTGAAGGTGTGTTTGGGGTCGTTATCTTGTTGGAATACTGCCCTGCGTCCCAGTCTCCGAAGGGAGGGGATCATGCTCTGCTTCAGTATGTCACAGTATATGTTGGCATTCATGGTTCCCTCAATGAACTGTAGCTCCCCAGTGTCGGCAGCACTCATACAGCCCCAGACCATGACACTCCAACCACCATGCTTGACTGTAGGCAAGACACACTTGTCTTTGTACTCCTCACCTGGTTGCCGCCACACACGCTTGACACCATCTGAACCAAATAAGTTTGTCTTGGTCTCATCAGACCACAGGACATGGTTCCAGTAATCCATGTCCTTAGTCTGCTTGTCTTCAGCAAACTGTTTGTGGGTTTTCTTGTGCATCATCTTTAGAAGAGGCTTCCTTCTGGGACGACAGCCATGCAGGCCAATTTGATGCAGTGTGCGGCGTATGGTCTGCACTGACAGGCTGACCCCCCCACCCCTTCAACCTCTACTGCAATGCTGGCAGCACTCATACGTCTATTTCTTAAGGACAACCTCTGGATATGACGCTTAGCACGTGCACTCAACTGCTTTGGTCGACCATGGCGAAGCCTGTTCTGAGTGGAACCTGTCCTGTTAAACTGCTGTATGGTCTTGGCCACCATGCTGCAACTCAGTTTCAGAGTCTTGGCAATCTTCTTATAGCCTAGGCCATCTTTATGTAGAGCAACAATTCTTTTTTTCAGATCCTCAGAAAGTTATTTATCATGAGATGGCATGTTGTACCTCCAGTGACCAGTATACGAGATTGAGAGCGATAACACCAAATTTAACACACCTGCTCCCCATTCACACTTGAGACATTGTAACACTAACGAGTCACATGACACCGGGGAGGGAAAATGGCTAATTGGGCCCAATTTGGAGATTTTCACTTATGGGTGTACTCACTTTTGTTGCCAGCGGTTTAGACATTAATGGCTGTGTGCTGTTATTTTGAGGGGACAGCAAATTTACACTGTTATACAAGCTGTACACTCACTACTTTACATTGTAGCAAAGTGTCATTTCTTCTGTGTTGTCACATGAAAAGATATAATAAAATATTTACAAAAATGTGAGCGGTGTACTCACTTTTGTGAGATACTGTATCTACAATATGGAGGAATTATACCATTATGGAAAAGACAAAATAGGAACATTTGCAAATATATAGAGAGGTTGGATAAAGTTTAACCACTTGTCGACCACCAACCGCAGGTTGACGGCGACAAGGTGGCTCGATATCGCAAACCGCCGTCATATGACGGCGGCTGCGAGATCATGCACTGTGTTCGGGGGGGGGGGGGGCCAGGGAGCGGCTACCCGCGATGCCCCCCCGCAGGGAAAGAACAGAGATCCGTGCATGTAAACACGGATCTCCGTTCTGTGAGAGGGGGAAGGGCTGTGATCACAGCCTTCCTCTATATGGAAGCCGTGATCACGCCCCTTCCCCCCCCTGCCAGTCAAACACTAACACAGTTGGAACACGCCCAGGGAACACAGTTAACCCTTAGAGCGCCCCCCCAGGTTAACCCCTTCACTGCCAATGGCATTTTCACAGTAATCAGTGCATTTTTACATATACTGTATAAATGCCAATAGTCCCAAAAAAGTGTCAAAATGGTCCGACATGTCCGCCTCAATATCGCAGTACCGCTAAAAACGCAGATCGCCGCCATTACTAGTAAAAAATAAAAACCCCAGAAATCAATTCTCATCATCCGTAAAAGTGGCAACTTTTGCGCAAACCAATCAATAAACGCCGATTGCGATTTTTTTTTATCACAAATATGAGGTAGAATATAAATCGGGCAAAACCGTTGAAAAAAAATGTTTTTTTATATTTTTTTTTTGGATTTGTATTTTAGCAAAAAGTAAGAAATTTGGGTTTTTATGCAAAATTGTCGCTCTTCTTTTGTTTATAGCGGCAATCAGAAGTGATGCATCGGTGATCAAATACCACCAAAAGAAAGCTCTATTTGTGGGAAAAAAGGACGCACATTTCGTTTGGGTACAACGCCGCACGACCGCACAATTGTCAGTTAAAGCGACGCAGCGCCGTATCGCAAAAAGTGCTCTGGTCCTAAAGTGTGAAATCCTTCCGGGGCTGAAGTGGTTAAGGGCACAAGGAAATATTCAGAATTGGTGGAAATTTGAAAAGAAAAGTGAAAGGCATAAAGGAAAGAAAATATGATAATTATTCCTAAAGGAAAAAGAGGGATAAGGGGGGAAGGTGGAGGGGAGAAGGAAAAATGGGATTTTTTTTGTGACTCTGTTTAAAGAATTTATATTTTATATACTGTATCATGAAAACGAATAAAGTTTAGATAAAAAAAAAGATAAGTGGTGCATCTTATGTGCAACTATATACTGTAGATCAAACCAAAATGAGGGATAAAGAAGGAGGAGAACAAGACAGAGGGACTTTGTTCTGAATGAGGAACAGTCCCTTGAAATCAGGGGCAGTTGGGAGCTATACATTAAGTCATTTCCCATTTCGGATATCACTTTCCTTGGCTTTAGCTTTAGCACAAGGCAGATTAAATTTTGGGGCCAAATAGACCACTGATGTCTCCATAAAGAGAACCTGACTAAACTAAATTCTATCACATAGGGGACTTTTGGTTCCCCCTGGGACAAAAATAAAGTTAAGTGGAAAAAAATTGTAAAAAGTTAGTTTCATCCAAGCACTTAAAGTGGAGTTCCACCCAGTTAAAAGTCAGCAGCTACAAAAAGTGTAGCTGCTGACTTTTAACAATCAGACACTCACCTGTCCCATGCTCTAGCGATGCAGTCGCCCGAGGGCTCGCTATTCTCCCCCTCCCCTCGGCAGCGCTGGCATCACAAGTGTTGGCACCCGGCTTTGGCTTCAAGCCGGGCATGCACTGCGCATGCGCAAGTCAAGGCTGCACCTTGTGCATGGCCGGCGTATCTTCTGGGAACTGTGACTTGTCCCAGAAGATTGCAGAGAGGGAGGGGGAGGAAGGTGAACTTCCTTCCAGAGCCACGGCTCTAGGAGAGGAAGTGGACCCTGGACCCTGTGAAAACAGGGTCTCTGGTCCTCCCCTAAAAAAATGACATGCCAATTGTGGCATGTCAGGAGGTCACCTTCCTTTGAAGTGGAAGTTCCACTTTTGGGTGGAATTCCGCTTTAAACCCCTCACCCAATTTTTTTCAAGGAACATGCAAACACACGGGTAGCCTACATACAGAATCATCAATTGCACTACATATGTTACATATTGAAACACACGCCAGTAATTCTAGAGCAAAATTGAGAAATATTGTGCAACATAGAAAATTTGGATCTACTGCTTTTTTATTGTCCAGGCAGGGGCGTACCTACAGGGGTTGCAGGGGTTACAACTGCAACCCGGTCCGTGCTCCAGGGGGCCCATGTATACCATGTACACCTGGACACCCTATCCCTGCTGCCGCCGCCTCCCCCTATTCATGCCCCTTTCAGGATGCCGGTGCATGAATTACAACTATGGGGATAGGCGGGGTTGTGTCTTTTTTAAGCACCGATTAGAGCCAGAGGCTCCACTAGGCCTCAAAATAGGGTGGGCACAAGGAGCAGAGCACTGCATCCCGATCCCACCCAGTTTTGTGACCATAGCGAATGAATTTTCAATATTTTCCCTCTAAAGTTCCTCCCCACCACCAGGAGGGCAAGTCGTGAGACCTGTTCCACGACTGGCCAAAGCGTTAGGCAATTCTATTGAATGCCAACACTTTGGAGGAAGATACAGAGAGGAAACACACGGCCGCGTGAGGAGCGGACACCGGAGCTGCTGCCCTCACCGCACAAGAGTGGAGGAGAGGACACCGCAGCACACCCTAGATCGGGTAGGTGTAGTAATGCAGGGATCCCCTGCCAGGTGGGGGGATGTGGTTGTGTCACACGGTCTGCCCATTTTGAGGGGTACTGCCATAGCCGTGGCTTGCGGTGGGATGTGTTGATGGTGATCAAGCTGTCAGTGGCTGCCCCCCGAGCCCCCGCTGCGGGGGATGTGTCAGAATGGAGAGCAGGGAAGGAGCCGATAAATATGTAATTTACTGACCCCTTCCTTTTCTGAATGGACAGAGTCAGTGATTGTTACCGATCACTGACTCTGTCCATTGATAACTGAGGCATAGTAAACTGTGTTTTCCTGTTCATTCATTGGTTGCTGCTGAGGCTCCAGAGATGGAGATTGAGGGCTGTGTGCTCAATCTCCTTTCTCTGTCTCAAAGGTGAAACATCAGAGGTTTATACCCCTGATATCTCATAAAGGCCCCCTAACAGGGCTCCTAAAAAATTGTAAAAAAAATTAAAAAATAAAATAACAAAAATAAAAAACTACTGACACCAGTGGCGGAACTGCCAGGGTTACAAAGTTTGCACTTGTGACCAGGCTCTGGCATTCCGCCACCTTGGGGGGAGGGGCCCAAGATGCTGCAGAATATGTGAAAGGGTCCCGCAACAGGAGTAAAGGGCCCCAGAGGGAAGGACCCTGGTTAGTTAGGGGGGTCCTTCATTGTTTCTTGCACCAAGACCCTGAAGGTTCTAGTTACAACTCTGTCTCCAGGGTATTTGCTTTAAAAAAATATATAATATTTTGGGGGTTTTACCTAGTCTTTAGCAAAAATGGCTCTGGCAGTGAAAGAGTTAAGAATTGCTAAATCCTTATACTATCCATCACTACTTTGCGGATCTACATAACATGTGGGAGCGCGCCTAACCTGATACTACGCATTTTTATGAGTGTTCCTGTAAAATCAGCTTTATAGACCGCCGCAGGAACAGGCTGGTTCTGGGTGAACGTTGGCAGTCATTTTCTTTATGGAATCCAGGACAGAGGAGATGCACACACCCACTGACGATAGACGAGGCCACATGTGTGTGACTCAGCAATGAGCCATAGTCATCCTGAGTAGCGGAGCCATAAAAAAAAAAAAAAAAACATAGAAATTCCTCCTTGATACTTTGTATTCTTCCTGGAAATCGGGATGAGTATTTCACATTGGGCTCAATTCACTACAGGATATTGCATGTGATATTTGGATCACGAGACTCATTTCAGCAAAATATTACATGCAATATTGAAAAAAGTTAATTCACTATCAGTTTAAGTGGTACCTACCGCAAAAATAAAAAAAGCGCCGTAAATACTGCATAGGCTGACATTAAAGTCAAGTCACAAAAATAAATAAATGCATTTGTTAAACAAGTAGTGGATTAGTCATGCTTTATTTAAAGCTGAGTTCTAGCCAAAATATGAATTTAAGATAAAAATACCCCTAGAATATTCATGCCTTGTGGAATGTAACAAAGGTATGCTGTAAACTATGCCCAGTTCTCTATTTGTGCAGCATCATTTTCTTACTTTGTGAAGTTCCTGCACAGCACGGCCATCTCCAGTGTGGGCATCTGAAGCCACAGTGCCCTTCTTCCTGGATTCCGTGAATGCCGGCTTACCTGGCATGCACCTGCTAATCTTGCGCATGCGCAATGCGGTGCAATCTTGGTCAGCTTGACATGGCATTTCTCCAGTAACATTTAACATTGGCTTCTATGGAAAATCTTGGTCAGCTTGGCATGTCACTGGAGCAGTGCCATGTCAAGCTGACCTAGATTTCCCATAGATGCCAATGTTAAATGTTACTGGAGCTGTGCCATGTCAAGCTGACCTAGATTTTCCATAGACTCCCATGTTACGGGACCAGCACCATGTCAATTGACCAAGATCTCCCAGGAGCCAATGCAAAGCCGGAAATTACGTATGGCGCTGCGGCTCCTAAAGGAGGAAGTGACATTAGATATAGGCATAAATCAGGTAATTAAACAGAAAAAAATAAATAAATTGCCAATTCATTTTAAGGATGCACATTAGCGCTGCATGGTGAGGAGTGAAAAATGTGGGTGGAACTCCGCTTTAAGGGATGCATGAAAGTAATAGAGCTGGTTGTTAAGGAACTGGCACCCATGAGGTTCACCCCAACAACCCATACAGGGCTCTTCCAGTCTGGTTTGGGTTTTGAGGGGGGGCCTCATAGCCAAAAACAAACAAAGAATAGTGTCCCCCCACAAAATCTGTACCAGACCCTTATCCGATCATGCAGCTCGGCAGACCTGTCCCTGGGCATCATCTACCAATTTGCCAGCTGCATTACACAAACACCGATCTGAAATAGCCTGGAGATGCCAGGCCCTTGCTATGCTGAGCAATGCCAGGGAAAGCTGTTTTCCAGGGATAGATCCCTCACAATATGGACTGTTCCTGAAAAATAGGGGCTGATGGTAACCAAACGGTACAAATGTCACATCTGCTGCAAAAAGTATCCCTCTATCTCATTCAGCGGCGGTGGGGTGGTAAAACCAGATGGCTGATGTGTACTTTAACTGCTTTCCAACCACCCCCTTAACTTGTAACATGTCCTATCTGTTTTCATCCTAACATAGAGGTCAGCAGGGGGTGGCGATGGCAAAAATTATAGTTCAGGTCAAGTTCGGCAGTCAGCACAACCCTGCAAGTGCACCAGCTGATTGATAATTATAAAAATCACTCCCATACAGATTGAATCCGCACATGGACACAGACAAGCAAATAGCTTCTGTATTTCTTCGAAATAACAAAAGGTAGGACTCTACAGCAGAGTTTGTTGAAATCCTTAGTAACCAAGTGTATAAAGTGAAGCTGCTGGTATGTATTCACAATGTGAACAAATCAATGATAGAACTATATAACCTGTGCTAACACTTAGGTGTATAGAAGACAAAATATAAAAAGTATGAACTAATAAATGTTATCAACTGACCACCAGGTGTCAGACTCACACAAAAAGGTGACCAGTCAATGATATAACAGACATATGTAGAGATGGAACTGTTTCCTAAGAAACAACCTCATGAAACACCATACATATATATATATTAGTCCATTTCAGTGAATTGGTGAAAATAAAGTGCTTAATAAGACAAAAATAATAAAAAATGCAAATAATTTTGAATAAAGAGTCCAAAGTCTTGTAAATCCATTAAAGTGCTTAAGTGCTCATTTAGTGCCAATATGAAATTCCTTGTTCAGAGAAGTGGGCAGAAAACTTTCACCATCACACCCAGTGAGAATTCCTACTCACCAGATGGAGTTGATTCCTATCACAGGAATCAAATGAGCTTGACAGGCTATGTTCACCACCTGCTTCCCTGGAATGCTGTACCGATTCAGTAGATACACCAATCACTAGGGGTGATACTCACCACCCATGCATGGGGCAGGAGGAGGAAAAAGGGGAGCCAAAATGGTGAAGTACGTCCAAAAAAATGGTTTTATTGGTGTTAAAAAAGATAAAATGTTTACAGTTGTAGGTAAAAATGCAGGGGACGCCGATTAAGGTCCCCCTGCGTTCCAATGAGCGGAAATGACGTTAGGTATCCACAATGCCCTACGCTGCGTTTCGTCAGTGGCGCACTGACGTCATCAGGGGGTCATGTGGTACGGAACGCCATTTCCAGTAATATACAGACATCCGCTCTTAGCCGGCCAATCACAGTCCATCACAGGATCCCCAGCTAATTGGTCATGTGCTCAAAAGCACGTCTATACTGTTACGAAGTGTCAGCAAAGAACGTAACTAATTATATTAGCGGGGCAAGGATGGAAGATAACCGTATTATAAAAACAAAAGTATACTATAATGCTAGAATTAAGATAAATGCTCAAAGGGATGACAGTACATGAATATTAAATATAGCAGTCTAATGTCAATATCCCTTTTGATTCGTAAAATAATGAAAAATTTGGAATTGGTACATATCAAATTATTAGCCTGTTATTTGTTTATTGTACGCCTGTAGCAACTCATCCGGGATCTAATATATATATTTTTTAAGAGGATTTTTTCCCCATCCAATTCATCAATATTCAGCCTACTTTCCTATAATTATTAAGAACTCATTTTTTGCACCTTTTCACCTTAAAGGGCAACGTTGGGATTGTTACTCAGCGCATATTAACTCCCCTTTTCAAATTCTCTTTATATATATAGAAAGTTTTAAATTCCAAATTTTTCATTATTTTACCTTTTTGTGTGAGTCTGACACCTGGTGGTCAGTTGATAACATTTATTAGTTCATACTTTTTATATTTTGTCTTCTATACACCTAAGTGTTAGCGCAGGTTATATAGTTCTATCATCGATTTGTTCACATTGTGAATACATACCAGCAGCTTCACTTTATACACTTGGTTACTAATTTTCCATATTATACATTTTTTTCTGTTGCGCAGTTCACTTTATTTGATATGATGTTGAAATCCTTGCAATGTACATAGAACACCCAGAGGGGAAAGTTTTTTTTTCTCTCAACAAAAGGGGAGTTACTCCTTTAGCCTCGGTTCACACTGATGTGGAGTTGAATTTGCAGCAATTCCTATGTGTTTCCCGCATCACAATAGCACTCCGTTCATGCAAACCGCTGAGGGTGTCAATGTTAACTTAATAACACCCCAGAAATGGTTCGCAAGCAGCAGTGCAATTGGCAGAATCGGATTTCATTAGTATGAACACCCATGCAATCCGATTCAAGTGTGGCAAAAAAAATAAAGGTGCGTGGGCCTTTTTTGTACAGGTGTGGTGTGATTTGAGCCGTTCAAAATGAATGGGCTCAAATCACACTGCAAAGAATCGCATGTGATGTGGACGCTACATAAATCCTGTATAGTAATAATAATAATTTGAACAGGAATGTGATGCGATTCCTGTCCAAATCACAGGCTAAAGGGACACTCATAGTCTTAATCAGGAGCCCACGTGACATGATGACAACCTATGGGCACAATTGGGGGGCAGGGACGGAGTGTTGTCACCCTTTAGCAGGAAGGGTCAGAACAAGGATGGCATGGGGGGAGGTAAACCCAGAAATAAGGGGGGGGGGGGGGTCTTGCTCTGTAGCTCTGCAAGTCAATGTTTTATTTCACTAGTACTCAAGAAGCGGGAAGGTGCGTCTGGTAATTACACAATATGAATGACTCAGTGCCAAGGTCAGTGTGTGACTCCTTGTCTGTACAGGTAATAATTAGCAGATCACCTTTGGAATGACTCAAGTCTACACCACGCTGGATATACACAACACAATGATGGTGCAATAGGGCCTCATGCACACTGCAGCTCTCAAATGCCTGTTTTATAAGTGTTTGATGTTTTTGTTTCTTTGTAAGTACTAAATACAATACTTTTGTAAATACTAAATAGCCAATATGTCATGCTTTAAAAATTGAGCATGATCACGGAATGGCACCAAACTATGGTATTTAAAATTTCCATAAAGTAGGCGGCGCTTTAACCCTTTCACTGCTGGGTCCGTACATCGCATGGACTTAACAGTGGGGGGTATTGCACATAATCCGGGGGCTGCTTACCGGGCTCCGCTGGCTTATTTGCGGGTCAGGGACAGTCATGGCGGGTGGCGGCGGCTGGAGGGGAAGGAGAAGAGCGGATACACGTCCGCTCTCCTCCCCTTGTTGTTGTGACCTGGAAAGCGACGTCTCTGACGTCACTTCCGTGTCCAGCCTTCCGCGTCCCTGGCTTGCTCAGCCGGGAAATAATGTTTCGCAATGCGATCTGCATTGCAAAAAATTTAGTGGAACACAGGGTAGACATTTTAGACCATGCATATCTCAATAAAGAGACCCTGTCACCTAAAAACCATCACACAGGGGACTTTTTGTCCCCTATGTGATGGAAAAAAAGTTAAGCAAAAAAAGATTGCCAAAAATAAAGTTACACCCAAGCAAATAAACTCCCCTCCCAAAAAAAATATGAGGCCCCCCCCACCCCCACATATACACACGCATGAATACGTTGGGGCGCCTATGCGTGAAACCATTGGTTGTGATACACGTTACGTATCGCTGCGCACGCCGGAGTGAGAGCAATAATTCTAACACAAGACCTCCTCCGTAACGCTAAACTGATACCTATAGGGGACTTCTGAAGCATTACCTATAGAAAATATAGGGTACTGAAGTTCGATGCCATTTCACAGGGTGCACAAAAATTTAAGTGTAGCGCCCCCATAGTATAGGTGCGTTTTCTAGCAGGATTTTGGCTAGGAGAGGTAAATTTAGTTAGGCCTGACTAATGTGCAGGCCTGAATGTTTTGGTGGGCCGGGAGGAGTGGCTCAGGGAGGATTGGGCAGACTTAACAGACGAGGTCACCAGAACCTCACACTCTGTATTCAGAAACCTGAGGTTGGTTTCTGGGCAGAAAGCTAGGAGATAGGTGGAGCCACCTGGAGTGTTTTAAGGAGCCCTGGCCAATCCCCAAGCAGGATTGGCAGGGGGCAGGCCTCCTTAAATACTCTGAGTCAACCCAATATGGGGAGGAGTAGAGTCGGGTGGAAGTCTGGAGATGTAGCAGAGGCGCTGTGGAGCAGGCCCCTACCCGGGAGGTCGCCCCCAGTCTGGGGAGGGTGACCTTGAGGCCTGGGGGTTCGGGTGCAGCCAAGAAGGAGAACAATTCCTGGAGCCACACAGGAGGAACAGGAGAACAGCGGAGGTGCTATAGGAGGGGAAAGATTCCAAAGTATCCACTGGTGCGGTGAGTGACGGTCCCTGGGACTGGAGGAGAAAGTGCTGGAGCAGGCTGGGAGAGGAATAATGGACAGTCTGTGGGAGCCTTGGGCGCCAGTCAAGGGAAAGGAGAGTCACTATCAGAGAGCAGTTCGATGGGACCTGGAAGAGATGGACTGGGAGTTGTAGTCCATCAAAGGCCCAGTTAGCACTCAAGTAGTTTGCTGCACATTCAGGAGCCCATAATCCCTGGTCTGTAATGGGTGTTCCGGATAGGGTTGCCACCTCATCCCTTTAATCCAGGACACATATGAATTACACAGGTTCTGAGGCTAATTTAATGCAGGTAAGGCACCAAGTGAGTTTAATTACCACCTTAATCAGCCAAAGAACCTGGGTAATTAATATGTGTCCTGGATTAAAGGGATGATGTGGCAACCCTAGTTCTGGAGGTGCTGCTGAAACAGGGTAGGCCTCACCATGTGCTAACCACTGTGAAGAGAAAGGTATAGAGAAGCCTGATAAATTTCCTTTCAGGCTGGAAACTAAGTTCTGAGTTTGAGAGAAGCAAAGAAGTGTAAAGCTGCAAGTTCTGTGTAGAGAGAGAACTGAAAGAGAAACGATCAGCAAGTGAAGTGCTGGAGAGTTGAGAGGAGCAATAGTCTGCAGGGAAGTGCGCATATACAGGACTGTATATGGAATCCATGTACCTTAATTCTTTGGGCATCCCACAGTCATCCCTTATAGCCATCCAAGTTATTTCCCCTAAATAAAACAACAAAAACAAGAGCCAGCCTGGTCAGTGTCTCCGGATGTGTGATATATGGTGCGATTAAGGGCAGCTATCAGGTGAACTACTATTACCAGTCACTCTCAAGGGAGCACATGGCTACATAAGGTTTGGAATGTTGGGGATCTATTTACTCAGTGCAACCTCGTCTTTTATATTTTACCAAAAATGTGGTTAATTTATCGTGTTTGTTTGCCCTAAAATTCTTGTTAGTGTGTTTTGTACTGCAATTTTGCGTTTTCCTAGACCTTTGCGGTAATATCATGTGACATAAAAAATTAATAGTACCCCTATTTTATTCTCTAGGGTGTCTGCTTTCAGAAAATATATAATGTTTGGAGGTTTTGTGTAATCTTCAAGCCTAAAATGATTTTTTATACATGTGTGAAAAAAAAAAAAAAAACAAAGGCTCTGGCAACGGTTCTGGAAGTTACCAGTGGGGAGTTACAGAGCTAGTGCTAGAATTATTGCTCTTGCTCTGACGTTCCCATCGATACCTCACATGTGTGGTTTCAACACTTTTTACAATGTAGACATGACCTGTATATGCGTTCACCACTGCACGTGAGCATGGGTGGGCGGGGGCACTTTCATTTTTTAATTTTTATAATATTTATTTTATTACTTTTTTATTTTTACACTTTCCCTTTAAAAATGTGTTTTTGATCACTTGTATTCCTATCACAAGGAAAGTAAACATCCCTTGTGATAAAAATAAGCATGAAAGGCCCTCTTTATGGAGAGATCCTGGGTCAATAAGATCCCGCATCTCTCCTCTACAATGTAAAGCAATAGATTTTAAAAAAACATGGCCTTGTTTACATTATTTAACAATCCGTATACTCAAGACTACACCAGTGATTCCACCACCATTTGAAAAAAGGTGTCCCCTTACCAGAAAGGGTGAACCTCTTGATTATAGGAGGTCAGCAACGCCAGTGGTTTCACAACCCAGCCAAGGTATATAAGGCTTAAGCTTCTATGTCCTCCGCTGTATCCTGAGTCCTATAGGCATCTCATCTAGTTAAAATTACGTTAAGGCTCCAAGCTTAAAACAATACCGCTGGCCAGCGTATAAAAATGCCCATCCTTCCCGGGGTGCAATCGCAGGTGGTGATGTGAGCACGTTGCATACCCTGCACGCTTCGTCCTAAACAGATTTCTCCTCGGGGTTAGGGCAACGTACTGACATACCACTATTTATATGACAAATCCACAATCAAGCCTCAATCCGAATCTGGAGTGCAGCCAGGAGGCATAATCCACCATTTTGGAAAAGGGAAGGAAAAAACCTATACTGATAGTGTTAATTAGAAAGCTCAATGAAAGAGCATAATCAACCCAAACAAGAATACATATGAGTATAAAATTATGTATGTGAAAAGTCTAAATTGTGCTCTGTGTGCTCTAATGGGGAAGGTATATAGCCGCGACTTGAGGGCCCTGACTGCCTGCGATCGCACCTGGAAGGACGGGCATTTTTATACGCTGACCAGCGGTACCGTTTTATGCTTGGAGCATTAATGCAATTTTAACTAGATGAGATGCCTATGAGACTCATGAGACAGCAGAGGACCTAGAAGCTTAAGCCTTATATACCTTGGCTGGGTTGTGAAGCCACTGGTTTTGCTGACCTCCTATAATGAAGAGGTCCACCCTTTCTGGTAAGGGGACACCTTTTTCAAATGGTGGTGGAATCACTGGTGTAGTCTTGAGTATACGGATTGTTAAATATCACTGTGGTGACTCTGAACTGTGTGGAGATTCAATTTTATGAACTATTATTTCTAGAGTTGAGCGAACACCTGGATGTTCGGGTTCGGTGGGTTCGGCCCAACTTCGGGAAAAAGTTTGGGTTCGGTACCGAACTTGACCCGAACTTTACCCCGAACCCCATTGAAGTCAATGGGGACCCGAACTTTTCGACACAAAAATGACTGTAAAAAAGTCCTGGAAAGTGCTAGAGGGCTGCAAAAGGAAGTAAAATGATTTTAGAACAATAATCTGTCCCTTACAGCAACAGTATGAACCTGACCCTATAGGAGTAGGCGATGATTTTAGAACAATAATCTGTCCCTCTAAGCAGTAGACTCTACTTAGTCCAGTCAGATCGTTCTGTAATGCAGGATGAGATGTTATTAGATCTGCAATCTGTCTCTAAAAGCAGTAGTAGTAGTAATCTCTACCTAGTCCACAATCAGATCGTTCTGTAATGCAGGATGAGATGTTATTAGATCTGCAATCTGTCCCACACAGTGCCAGCAGCATCCTCTCCCTACACTACCCAGAGAGCATGTGACATGCAGCACTAAGTGACTCCAGCTTATAAAGAGGCTGGGTCACATGATGCACTGGCCACTAGCAATGACGCATGCGCGTCGCGCTCTATGTCCGCACTCGGCGGGTGACGTCACACGCCCGCCGAGTGGGTGATGTATAAAAGGCCGGCGCTGCCTAGCATCCATCGAGCAGGCGATTGGGGACGCCTTGTTGGACTACACGTTACTATCAGGTATTATTGTTTGATCCACATATGGCCTTTTTACTGATGAATGATTCTCTACTTGAGATCAGTTCAATAATTAAGCATCCGCTCTTTTGGCTCCTGTAGAATTGACGAGGTGGATACTTGTCTTCTTGGACACGCTTCTTTTCCATTTTGGCCTCGGTTCTGAGGCGGTATCCTGGATCTGATGTGCCTTGCTGCACACAGGGTAAATATATAACAGGATATATATATATGTTATTTATGCATCTATCCCATTGCTACAATTATATTCTCCCGCTCTCTGTTGCAGAGAAAGCCTATGAGTGGCTGTGAATTCCCATGATTGCTTCGGCACTATATTAACTTTCTGAAGACTTTTTCTTGATTGTCTCACCTGTTTGGTGTCCCCAACAACAATTTTTTGTATCGATACTTGCGATTACAAGTAAGTTTTGTTACTGACTTTGGCCCCTAATTTACTTAATACGTATTTCATTCTTGTTTAGATTTATTATAAATGTTCACACAGTTTGTACAAGTTACATGCAGTCTAATAGACTACATAATACATTGTAGGGGCTTTTTGCGGCCAATTGTGGACAGTAAGCTCAAGCTGTACTACTTAAAAGCAACAATTGAAGTTTCCCTTTTCTTTCTTTTTCCCTTTGTACCCTCTTGAAGCCATTGTGCTATAAATATAGCCAGGACCATTTACATCATCTGCAGTTGCCATTTCTCAGCTGGGACGAGGCCATTTGTGCCTTGGCGTTTGCTTGTGCTGGACCCCATTGTTTTGGGTGAGTTCCGACCTTGGTTCCATGGACATGTGTGGGGAGTGTTTTGGGATATATGGGAGCTGGTATATGAAGGTTTTGGGAAGAATGTACCATACAGGTGTACCAAGCATTGACAGTATTAATTAATGATGATTTTTTGACTAAAATGTATTTCATTGTTTCCAACTAGAGCTTGGAGGTCAATATAATCCCCTGAAGAAGCCCATGGGGGTGAAACCGGTTGGGATAACAGCTGACTGAAGCCAACAAATTGTATGGCTGTGCTCCTTCCATGTAATATTTGGAACATATTAATTTTAATGTTTATGTACAACAATTTTATGACTATTTTGTTAAAATAAAGATTTAATGTTTTATTTAAAATTCCATTGGTCTTGATCAATTCTACAGCACCGCATAATCCCCTAAGGGGAACAAAGCTCTTCCTATTACATCTTATACATTGTTATGAAAACAACTATTGTAACCATCAGACTCCATCCCCACATTGGCATTTTAAGGTTTATGGGATCTAGCAGAAATACTGCATTGTGACTGCACGTGCACCAGGACCCCCTTGCAGGTGGCAGTAGTACTCTAGCAGAGACCTTGGAGCGTGTAGGGGCGCATGAGTGACACCTCACAGACAGCTTCTGTGATAAGTCACTTTTGGAATACAATGCTCATGTATAGTATCTCACAAAAGTGAGTACACCCCTCACATTTTTGTAAATATTTTATTCTATCTTTTCATGTGACAACACTGAAGAAATGACACTTTACTACAATATAAAATAGTGAGTGTACAGCTTGTATAACAGTGTAAACTTGCTGTCCCCTCAAAATAACTCAACACACAGCCATTAATGTCTAAACCCCTGGCAACAAAAGTGAGTACACGTGAAAATGTCCAGATTGGGCCCAAAGTGTCAATATTTTGTGTGGCCACCATTATTTTCCAGCACTGCCTTAACCTTGTTGGGCATGGAGTTATACACAAATGTGTGTGGCATGGCGACCCACAGTGGCAAGCCTCCACCCCTGTCATTGACAAGTAGCATAAAAGGCCCAAAGGCAAGAAAGTGGGGCTTTGAGTGAGGCGTGTCACTGTAAAGAGTCTCTACATGGCCTGTGAGCATGAAGTCCATACATTGGTGTTTAGTCATGTCGTAAAAACAAACACATAATCAGATACAATAAGTATTCAGCGCGTCACAGCATTCATATAAGTATCCTGAGTATTTATTTGTACATCCAAAAAGTACCCATGCATGTAAATTGGTACATTGGGTATCTTTACATAAATTGGAGACATATATAGAAAAAACAACAATCAATGGGTATTGGCATTAGCATATGCAGACAGGTGGGTCAGGTATAGTAACCAATGGTTTCAGAAGGTCCATCTGGGAGGACCAGTGAGGGTGGCCACCAGACGAGGCATGTCTTCTGCCAAGCAGCACGTGCCAGTGTGGTATATGTGAGGTGAACTGGGCTGTGTGGAGAAGAAGAGGGGGGGAAATATTTTGTAGATAATGTGCATGTGGTGGGAGAAATAAAAAAAAAAAGTTTGACGTTGGCGGATATCCGTCCCGGGACGTGGGGATGTGGTGAGCGGAGGGTCTGTTACATCCCCCCTCCCCTCCTATCCACCGAGCGGAGTAGCCTCTGCTACAGCTTATGCCCACACCACACCATCAACACAGGTATTTTTTACTCCCCTTCACACACTTATTCATCCTAGTTGGATGCACTTTTTTGTATGCTGTTTTGCATTTTTTGATCCAATTTTTTTTTTTTTCTCCCACCACATGCACATTATCTACAAAATATTCCCCCCCT
>BLSH010155663.1:141256-151397 GCA_018402905.1 Glandirana rugosa
CGAGGGTGGACACAGTGACCGACGTTTGACGGGGGTGCAGTTTGCAGCCAGGGACACAGGTGGGGGCAGTTTGCAGCCAGTGACACAGGTGGGGGCAGTCTGCAGCCAGGGACACAGGTGGGGGCAGTTTGCAGCCAGTGACACAGGTGGGAGCAGTTTGCAGCCAGGGACACAGGTGGGGGCAGTTTGCAGCCAGTGACACAGGTGGGGGCAATCTGCAGCCAGGGACACAGGTGGGGCAGTTTGCAGTCAGTGACACAGGTGGGGCAGTTTGCAGCCAGTGACCCAGGTGGGGCAGTTTGCAGCCAGTGAGATAGGTGGGGGCAGTTTGCAGCCAGTGAGATAGGTGGGGGCAGTTTGCAGCCAGTGAGATAGGTGGGGTACATTGCAGAGTCGTCGCCCCCCCCTGCACTTACCCCATCCAGCAGGCAGGATTCTTGTTGCAGAGATTCGGCGTGCGAGAGCGCGCTGGGTCTGCAGAGTTCGGCACACGGAGAGCGGCTGTCCCCCCCTCGTCGGTCCCCGGGCGGTCATGGTCTCTGTGGGAGCGGAAGTCACCTCCGCTGCCACAGTGACCCGCCCCCGGCCCCGCATCCAATCTCCCTGAGCGGAGGCTCAGGGCAGCCAATCAGCCTATGCATGGCCGCAGGAACAAGCGCACATGCATAGGCTTTAATGGCCGACCAATAGGCTCACTACTTGGCTGTCAAGGAGCCGAAAAGAAAAAAAAAGAAAGTCAATGTACCGGCGCCACTTGTAGGTGGGCGGGGTTGACTTTTTTTTTCTTTCGTCTTTTGCCGGCGGGGAGGCGGCGCCCCAGCGCCCCTCCCACACCAGCCGCCGCTGGTGGGAACCCCTGATAATGGGCACAGCAGGTGTACAGACCTGGGAACTCAGCACAGGGATGATGGGAACCCCTCATAATGGGCACAGCAGGGGTACAGACCCAGGAACTCAGCACAGGGATGGCGGAAGCCCCTCATAATTTGCACAGCAGGTGTACAGACCTGGGAACTCAGCAGAGGGATGGTGGGAACTCCTCATAATGGTCACAACAGGTGTACAGAGCTAGGAACTCAGCACAGGGATAGTGGGAACCCCTCATAATGGGCACAGCAGGTGTACAGACCTGGGAACTCAGCACAGGGATGGTGGAAGCCCCTCATAATTGGCACAGCAGGTGTACAGACCTGGGAACTCAGCAGAGGGATGGTGGGAACTCCTCATAATGGGCACAGCAGGTGTACAGACCCAGGAACTCAGTGCAGGGATGGTGGGAACCCCTCATAATAGTCATAATTATCCAAGTAGGAAAGCAGAAAGAAAAAAAACCCATTTACATGAGCTTTGACCATTCTGTGTACACCATGGAAACCTAAAAAAACACACACATTAGTCAGGTCACTATCTCAGAGACATTGTTTCATCCGATCTTGTTTTATACAAATGTTATATTTAAATGTATTATTATACAGGATTTATATATCGCTGACAATTTGCACAGTGCTTTACAACATGAGGGCAGACAGTACAATTACAATACAATTCAATACAGGAGGAATCAGAGGACTCTGATCATTAGAGCTTACAATCTAGGAGGGAGGGTCAAGTGATACAAAAGGTAATAAGTGTGGGGGATGAGATGGTGGGAAAAAAAAGTTGTCATACTCCCCACCCCCGGTACAAACTTTCAAAATAGAAAATGAGACTTCCCATTTCTGTATTTTTCCACCTTGAAAAGTGAAAATTCCATCAGTGTGAAGCAACTACTCATTAATGTCTAATTGCAGGCATGTGACAAGGAGGAGAAGACAGACGTGGAATTTGGGAGATTGATGACCTAGAACACAATGATTCTACCTGGAAAGAAAAGTACAATGAGAATTGTAAGATACCCCTCTATTCCTGTTCTGGTGACAACTCTGGGTAGGGGGCATACATGTGTGCCACCGGCACTCCGCTCCCGCTGTGATTATACACAGAGGGAGCCGATCATTTGGTGCACAGGCAGAAAGGCAGTCTGCTTATGTAAACAAGGCAGATTGCTATTCTGTTAGAACTGAAGGCATGGATCCTGTGATGCTGCAAAGCAGGGACATGGATCCATGCCTTCCCCTAGTAAAGGCAGCACACACAGTACACATAAACACTGGCTAGGCACATGGTTAACTCTTTGATTGTCAGTCACAGTCTCTGTTACACCCCTCCAGCCTGTGTCTTAAAATATGAAGGAGGTGAAGCCTCAATCAATGCAGGCAATATCCTGCCCCCATTGTGTTAACTCATTAGTGAGCATGGTGGAGGAGGGAGGGAGTGGGCTGTCATTTAGCACTGTGTTTACACCCACATGTGTGACCCTATAGTCACGTGGGCTGCTCAGATGTGATAGGGAGGAAATGCTCAGCAGAGAATCTCCCTGAAAACTAAGCAGGTGCAGAATTGCCACACTAGTTGCAAAATTCCTAGCTGAATTGGGGACTTGGACAGAAGGGGGAGATAGAAAGCAGCAGGATCAACCAGGTTTTTTTCAGAATACAGAAAACAATGCTCATACTGACTGAGTGAGTGTGAACAGCATGTAATACTGTAAACATAGTAATAGTTTTTTATGATGTGGGTTTAATGACGCTATAATATAGACATATATATTAAATAAAGTAATTTAATGTCAAATCTAATCCAACAATCCAAATTAACCATACCAATTAAAAATATTAAATCTGTGTATATATGCAGTATATCACTTGGTCTATGTTGGAGGTATCTGTCACCTAGTTTTAGTAAAATAAAATAACAGATACAATCAAGGAAAGGCCATATAGTACACATAAATAAAATATACTATATATACAGTATATATTTATATATATATATATATATATATGTATATGTGTGTATATATATATTCATATGTATATGTGTGTATATATGCACTGATACCGGTATTGCTGCTGACACTAGGCGTTTGCATGAGTATCAATACTCATGCAAATGCTCCAATACCTGAAACTGATACTTTCAGCTGTCAGCAGGATTCCCCCACTGACAGCTGAAATGTAAAAAAATCTGGAAATAATTGTTTAAGGAGCTAGGCCGCCGCTTCCTTAACAACCAATGACTCATTCACTGGGGTTCCCCTGTTGACAGCTGAAGTGTAAACAAAGTTCTGGCAATTGGAGCTGTCAAAAAAAAAAGCAGCTAATGTGTATCAACAACATTGCTCAGCTGCTGAAACAGAAAGATAAAAAGAAACATTGTTTATTTTTATCCATCTTTCTGTTTATTAATTTACAGATCAAAGGGATGAACTTAAGTCTACAGATGAAGTCAGCCTAAGGATAAGTTCACACTATGTGCGGCGTGGGGCTCAGCAGGTGCGTCCCCATTCACCGTTTTAGGTCCGAATTTTTGCCTGAATTTGGACCTGAAATGGAGCAAAAGACGCACAGGACCCTTCTGCTGTGCGCTCCTCGGCTGCCCCAGAGATGTGTGAACCGGCTCCACAGAGAGCAGGTCACACTCTCCTGTCATGCAAATTGGATGTGGAGAAACTTGCATCCAATACACACTAATGTGAACCCAGCCTTCAGCAACCTGTCAAATAAAAAAACATTTTTTTATTAAATTGTCCCCTTATTAACCCATAATTTACTCTAATCAGCCTTATTCACTCTTTATTCTCCTTCTCCATTTAATTATTATTTTCCTGCTGATTTTTTTTTTTTTTTTGTTCATTTCTATTCTATAAACTATTAATAATTAAAACTTTTTTTGTAGATTTTTGGTAGGAAAAAATCTAGTTAGACCTGACAGTAAATGCAGGCTTGAATGTTTTGATCTGGGCTACGGAGTGGCTCAGGGGAGGGGCTGGAGATGGAGGGAAGGGACACTCCTTGGAGATTCCTCCCCTTGAGCTTGGAAAGCTCTAGAAGGGGGATGGATGAGGAGGTGTCACTTCCTGATGTATGACAAGGAGCCCTGACCAATCCTCAGGTTGGATTGTCAGGGGGCAGGCCTCCTTAAATACAGCTGTCTGCCAGCAGGTGTCAGGAGAGTTTGGGTGGAAGAGATGAGGAAGTAGCTGGAGTTGTGGATCAGGCCTCACTCGGGAGGGGAACCCCCAGTCTGTTGGGGGTGAACCTGAGTCCTGGGTGCAGCCAGGAGCGGGAGTCGGCTCCAGGAGTGGCACCCGGATGCAGGAGAGCAGCTGAGGTCCTCATGGAAAGAGACTTTTTAAAGGATCCACCAAATAGTCGGTGAGTGGCGGCCCCTGGGAGTTGGATGAGAAGGCAGAGCAAGCAGTCTGTAAGAGCTGGGAGGAGCCAAACCACAGGACAGACCAGATGGGTCTGGAAGATGGATGGGCTGGAAGTTGTAGGTCATCCAAGGCCCAGCTAGCACCAACGTACTTAGCTACACAAGGGTGGGTCCATGGTTTCACGGATGGAAACCTGTGACACTTAACCACAAAGGGTGGCCCAGAGACCTTGCTAGCAGCTGCAGTAGGCATCACCATGTGCTAGCTGTGGTGAAGAGGAGGTGTCATGGAGGTCTGATAAATTTCCTTTCGGACCAGGGAAAAAGCAGTGTAACGCTCAGCAAGTGAGTGCTGGAGAAGAAGTGTATATAACGGAGGTATATATAGTAAGGTCCCATGTTCAATTACTGTTCATCCCACAGTCATCCCTAATCCCTATCCAAATTCAACCCCTAAATAAAACAACAAAACAAAGTACCGTCTTGTTTAATGACTCTGGGTGTGTGGAGATCGTGTGATTGAGGGCAGCAGGCAGGTGGACCACAACTATCAGCCACTCTTGAGGGAGCACATGGCTACATTTGTTTCCTTTCTTTGTTAATATTTTTACACCTTTAACATATATTTACAGATTTCACATTGAAAAAAAGAACAAAATGAAAAAAAAAAATGAATTTGTAAATAACTTTTCAATACTTTGTACCATTGATGACAGCTGAAGTTTTAATATAAAAGTGGCCATAGGTATCGGTAATTGGTATCGGTGAGTACAAAAAAAAAAGTATTGGATATATATATACAGTACCTCACAAAACCCCTCACATTTTTGTAAATATTTTATTCTATCTTTTCATGTGACAACACTGAAGAAATGACACTTTGCTACAATGTAAAGTACTGAGTGTACAGCTTGTATAACAGTGTAAATTTGCTGTCCCCTCAAAATAATGCAACACACAGCCACTAATGTTGAAGCCACTGATAACAAAAGTGAGTACACCCCTAACTGAAAATGTCCAAATTGGGGCCAAAGTGTTAATATTTTGTGTGGCCACCATTATTTTCCAGCACTGCCTTAACCCTTTTGGGCATGGAGTTCACCGGAGCTTCACAGGTTGCCACTAGAGTCCTCTTCCACCCCTCCATTAACCACTTCAGATCCTAGGACGTCCATGGACGTCCTGGGATTTCAGTGGTGATATCTCAATGATGCCGGCACCTGCAGGCATCATTGAGGTATCGTTTTTTTCCTCAGGCGATTCCCATCACCGTAAGAACGATCATAGCGGCAGGTCAGCCGCTTGATCGTTCTTACAGGCGGCGGGAGGGGACGCCCCCCCTCCCGCCGCCCTCCGGTGCTTCTCCCGGCTCACCTGAGCGATCGGTGACCGGGAGAAGGAATCGCCTGCCGCCGGATCTTGAAGGTTTCCCTCGGTCATCTCTATGGCTCTCGGAGGCCCGGGCGCACGTCGTGACGTCACTTCCGGGTCTCCGAAGTAAACAACAGCCGTTAAAGGGGAAGGAAAGGCTGAGATTGTCTGTTTTTTTTTCTGATCTCAGCCTTTCCAGCCTGTAGGATAGATGTAGGGTCTTATAGACCCTGCATCTGTCCATAAAGAGGACCTGTCACTCACTTTTCCTATTACAAGGGATGTTTACATTCCTTGTAATAGGAATAAAAGTGATCAAAAAAAAAAAATTAAAGTGAAAGTGTAAAAATAAAAAAAAATAAAAGTAAAATAAGAAATAAATAATAAAATTTTTTTTTTAAAGCGCCCCGTCCCTGCGAGCTCGCGCACAGAAGCGAACGCATACGTAAGTCGTGCCCGCATATGTAAACGGTGTCCAAACCACACATGTGAGGTATCGCCGCGTGCGTTAGAGTGAGAGCAATAATTCTAGCCCAAGACCTCCTCTGTGACTCAAAACACCTAACCTGTAAACATTTTTAAAGCAGCGCCTATGGAGATTTTTAATAACCAAAGTTCGGCGCCATTCCACAAGTTTGCGCAATTTTAAAATGTGACATATTGGGTATCTATTTACTCGGCGTAACATCATCTTTCACATTATGAAAAAAAATTGGGCTAACTTTACTGTTTTGTTTTTTTTTAGTTCACAAAACTGTTTTTTTTTAAAAAAAAACGCGTTCGAAAAATCGCTGCGCAAATACCGCATGACATAAAAAGTTGCAACAACCGCCATTTTATTCCCTAGAATCTTTGCTAAAAAACCATATATAATGTTTGGGGGTTCTGAGTAATTTTCGAGCAAAAAAATGATGATTTGTACATGTAGGAGAGGAGTGCCAGAAATGGCCCGGATATGAACGGGTTAAGACATCACAGAGCTGGTGGATGTTAGAGACCTTGTGCCCCTCCACCTTCCGTTTGAGGATGCCCCACAGATGCTCAATGGGGTTTAGGTCTGGAGACATGCTTGGCCAGTCCATCACCTTTACCCTCAGTTTCTTTAGCAAGGCAGTGGTCATCTTGGAATTGTGTTTGGGGTCGTTATCAGGTTGGAATACTGCCCTGCGTCCCAGTCTCTGAAGGGAGGGTATCATGCTCTGCTACAGTATGTCACAGTACATGTTGGCATTCATGGTTCCCTCAATGAACTGTAGCTCCCCAGTGCTGGCAGCACTCATGCAGCCCCAGACCATGACACTCCCACCACCATGCTTGACTGTAGGTAAGACACACTTATCTTTGTACTTCTTACCTGGCTGCCGCCACACATGCTTGACACCATCTGAGCCAAATAAGTTTATCTTGGTCTCATCAGACCACAGGACATGGTTCCAGTAATCCATGTGCTTAGTCTGCTTGTCTTCAGTAAACTGTTTGCGGGCTTTCTAGTGCATCATCTTTAGAAGAGGCTTCCTTCTGGGACGACAGCCATGCAGACCAGTTTGATGCAGTGTGCGGCGTATGGTCTGAACACTGACAGGCTGACCCCCACCCCTTCAACCTCTGCAGCAATGCTGGCAGCACTCATACGCAGTGGCAGCTGGTGAAATTTTAGGATGGGGGGCAGACCCCGCCCTTCCTTTTTGCCCCCTATCATTTCTCATAAGCCCCACCCCTTATCGATTCCACCCATTATGTCAGGAGTATACAGCCAAGTATCACCAGATAGGGTATACAGCATCACCAGATAGGAGTATATTCAGCATCACCAGAGGAGTATACACAGCATCACCAGAGGAGTATACACAGCATCACCAGATAGGGGTATATACAGTATCACCAGACAAGTATATACAGCATGACCAGACGGGTATATACAGCATCAGCAGAGGAGTATATACAGCATCACCAGAGGAGTATATAGCATCACCAGAGGGGTATATACAGGCATCAGCAGAGGGGTATATACGGACATCAGCAGAGGGAGTATATATAGCATCACCAGAGGAGTATATACAGGCATCACCAGAG
The DNA here is from genome assembly GCA_018402905.1 of Glandirana rugosa. Taxonomy (NCBI): domain Eukaryota; kingdom Metazoa; phylum Chordata; class Amphibia; order Anura; family Ranidae; genus Glandirana; species Glandirana rugosa. Next base: position 148,958 of record BLSH010155663.1, read on the forward strand.
GAGTATATACAGGCATCACCAGAGGGGTGTACACAGGCATCACCAGAGGGGTATATACAGATATCACCAGAGGGGTATAAACAGGCATCACCAGAGGAGTATATACAGACATCACCAGAAGAGTATATACAGGTATCAGCAGAGGAGTATATACAGACATCAGCAGAGGAGTATGTACAGGCATCAGCGGAGGGGTATATCCAGGCATCACCAGAGGAGTATATACAGGCATCACCAGAGAGGTATATACAGGCATTAACACAGGGGTATATACAGGCATCACCAGAGGAGTATATACAGGCATCACCAGATGAGTATATACAGGCATCACCAGAGGGGTATATACAGCATTACAAAGGGGTATATACAGGCATCAGCAGAGGGGTAAATGCAGCATCACCAGAGGACTATATACAGGCATCAGCAGAGGAGTATATACAGGCATCACCAGAGGAGTATATAGTATCACCGGAGGGGTACCAGCATCCATCTATCCCCCCCGCCGTGGGACTTGCAGCACTGACAGTACCCCCCCAGGGCAGTCGGGACATCAAATTCCCTTGCCCCATCTAGGAGCGAGAGGCAGCAAGCAGGCAGCGAGCCGTGTCTGGCGAGCAGGGAATGGGGAGCGGGGAGAGGCTTGGCTTGGCCGTGCATCCCCCTCGTCTTCCGAGAAAGGCGTCCAGTAGGATCACCTGTCTTCTCTGCCAATCGGGAAACCGGTAACACACTGACACTTCTTGATTGGCGGAGAGGCGGTTCAGTGTTAGAAAGGCAAATATTCATTTGCCTTTCTAAGGGCTTGTGGGGGCGCGCTCTGCGCCACAAGCTACACTATTTTGAAGCCTATTAGAGCCTATGGCTCTCTAATGAAATGCTTCAAAGAAACCCCCCGCAGCGGTAATTCATGCGGCCGACTCCTCAAAGGGGCCAGCCGCATGAAGGGGGTGGTCGCAGGCGGCCATGGATAGATTCAAGCTATGCATGATTCTATCCATAGCATAGAGGGGTGGTGAGGACAGAGGGGGGGCACCCGTGCACCCTTAATGGGTGGGCCGTCCCTGCTCATATGTCTATTTTCCAAAGACAACCTCTGGATATGACGCTGAGAACGTGCACTCAACTTCTGTGGTCGACCATGGCTGTTCTGAGTGGAACCTGTCCTGTTAATCCCTGTATGGTCTTGGCCACCGTGCTGCAGCTCAGTTTCAGGGTCTTGGCAATCTTCTTATAGCCTAGGCCATCTTTATGTAGAGCAACAATTCTTTTTTTCAGATCCTCAGAGAGTTCTTTGCCATGAGGTGCCATGTTGAAATTCCAGTGACCAGCATGAGAAAGTGAGAGCGATGGCACCAAATTTAACACACCTGCTTCCCATTCGCACCTGAGACCTTGTAACACTGACGAGTCACATGACACCAGGGAGGAAAATGGCTAATTGGGCCCAATTTGGACATTTTCACTTAGGGGTGTAGTCACTTTTGTTGCCAGCGGTTTAGACATTAATGGCTGTATTGAGTTATTTTGAGGGGACAGCAAATTTACACTGTTATACAAGCTGTACACTCACTACTTTACATTGTAGCAAAGTTTAATTTTTTCAGAAGGTCACATGAAAAGATATAATAAAATATTTACAAAAATGTCAGGGGTGTACTCACTTTTGTAAGCTACTGTATATTTATAATAATAAGTCACATTCAGGGAAATAAAAAATGGTGACCTCTTGTGAACTTTGCAGACTTTGCAGAAGTGTTGACCTGGGTAACAGCAGCGATCACAGTAGTAGTGATTACTGCAGTGCGTCTCACCTTCCTCAATGGTCACACAGGTATGGCATATTTACACTTACATGAAACCAAGCTGGACCAATGTAACTATGCAATAAAATCCACACCGAGAATTCAGCTTTAACTGTTTAGGAGCAGGAAAGGGTTGGAAACTGTCTCAAAACCTCAAGAAACCAAAATGTTATATACAATATACAAAACACCTGTGCAGTTACTATTAGCTCTTGTTACATGAAATATATAGGAACACAGCTACATCTTGTGGACATTGTTGATTACTGCAGCAACAAAAAAATTGTGTTTGACTTGGCAATTCCCGTTGCCATACGCAAGAGTTATCGGTATGGGCCTTAAGAAGAAATTGACGTTACTTTCACATGAAACAGAAATGACAACATGTTTAAAGTGGTTTTTCGACATAACTTCACTTCACTTTAAAATCATTACAGTTCACTTCAACTTAACAGACTACAGTGATTAGGAAATATATATCCTAGAACACAGAGAGAGAACGCATACCGTTGCCCTTAACGGTTCAGTTTGTGTTAAAAAAACAACGACGTCATTAGTTGTTACAGGTGTTCTACATCGACACAAGGATATATAAAGTACATTGTTCTCGATTATCATTGACGTGTCCACAAAACATA
>BLSH010155663.1:155479-176082 GCA_018402905.1 Glandirana rugosa
GGGACTATCAGGAGTTGGAGGTGCAATGTGGAGGCTGAGGGCTCTCAGGGGGCTGGGGGCACCGTGGACCACTTTGGAAAGGGTGGTGACAATAGAGGGCTGGAGACACTGCAGCAGACTGGAGACACAGTGAGAGGTTGGGGGGCACAGTGGAGGTTGAGGACTATCAGGGGGCTTGGAGGTGCTATGGGCCACTATGAGAAGTTGGAGCATTATAGAGGGCCGATAGCTCTGCAAGCAGGCTGGGGGACTCTCAGGGGGGCTGGGGACACTGTGAGTCAATATGGGATGTTGGGGCACTATGGAGAGCTGGTAGCTTTGTAGCAGCTTGGTTGCACTGTGGGAGGATGGAAGCACTGTGAAGGTTGAGAGCTCTAAGGGGGCCCAGGGGCACAGTGGACCACTGTGGTAGGTTGGGGCACCATGGAGAGCTGGAAGCTATGCAGGAGGCTAGGAGGGAACTGTAGAGGCTGAGGTCTGTGAGGGGGCCTGTGGGCACTGTGGGCCACTATGGGAAGGTTGTGAGGCACTGTGGGAGGTTAAGGAATCTTCATCTGCAAAAGGGAGGCCTTGACCTAGCAGTTGCCCACAGCCTGGTGGTTGAGAATCACTATGTTAGATAACAAACCTTATGAAACAAACAGAAATATTGTAACCCTTTTGTTGCTGTTCCTCTAGGTGTAAGCCTTGCAGTAGATGTCGTTCAGACCCCCCATCTAATCTTGCCAGCCCCAGGGGAAAAAGTGCACCTGAAATGTGTTCACGATGTCAGCGGCTTCCCCGTCAAACTCTGGTACCGTCAGCTGAAACCAGGGCAGCCGATCATCTTGATTGGATACAACTACAGGGAACAGCTTAGTATGGAAAGCAAATTTGAGGGAAGAAACTTCCAGATCCATTATAAGACAGAAATGGAGAGCGTTCTGGAAGTGTCCAATGTGTCTGTCCAAGACAATGCCATCTACTATTGTGCTAGCAGCAAACACAGCGAGACAGTAAGGGAGCAACACTGTACAGAACTGGGACCACCAAGACCCCCTCCTCTCCCCTCTATACAGAGACATACAGTATAGAGACAGTTATTAAAAAAACAAACCACAAGGCTTCCTGATAGATGATATGGAATGTGCTCATAAGAAATTGCCACATCCTGATAATTAAAGCTGAACTGCAGCTTCCCCATCAGTCTTTCACAGTTGTCCTGGACTGAAATTAGTTATTTTGGTTTCTCTACACACTGTGAGCTTCTCATAATTAAAGCATATTTTTATGAGTGCATATTTTGAATTAGTATTGCAGCATTAAAGCATAAAATCTACATTAAAAAAGTTATAGGTCACATTTAGAAATGCTGATTGCATTGAACTGGCAATATCCTGAAAAATGTATCTTTTGCCTTGAACTTATTCTGGAAAAATAGCACTGCACTTCTTTGTGATGTGAGGGTGCCTAGGCACTCCTGTTATGTAGCCTCATAGCTGTATATCTGTTTAGCGCCCCCATAGTGCATCTTTCTAGCAGGGTTTTGCTAGGTGAGGTAAAATTTAGTCAGGCCTGAGTGTAGGAGCGGGCCTGAATGTTTTGATCTGGGCAGGGAGGAGTGGCTCAGGGAGGATTTCGTGGACTCAACAGATGAGGTCACCGGAACCCCCCCTTCTTTTCCAGAAACCTGGAGGTAGGTTTCTGGTCAGAGGCTGGGAGATATGTGGAGCAGACTGGAGACACAGTGGGAGGTTGGGGGGCACAGTGGAGGTTGAGGACTATCAGGGGGCCTGGAGGCACTGTGGGCCACTATGAGAGGTTGGAGCTAATAGCTCTGCAAGCAGGCTGGGGGACACTGTGGGGGACTCTCATGGGGCCTGGGGGCACCTTGAGTCAATATGGGAGGTTGGGGCACTATGGAGAGCTGGTAGCTTTGTAGCAGGTTGGTTGCACTGTGGGAGGATGGAAGCACTGTGAAGGCTGAGAGCTCTAAGGGGGCACAGTGGATCACTGTGGTAGGTTGGGGCACCATGGAGAGCTGGAAGCTATGCAGGAGGCTGGGAGGAAACTGAAGAGGCTGAGGTCTCTGAGGGGGCCTGGGGGCACTGTGGGCCACTATGGGAAGGTTGTGGGGCACTATGGGAGCTGGGAGGCACCGTGGGAGGTTAAGGAATCTACCTCTGCAAAAGGGAGGCCATGACCCAGCAGTTGCCCACAGCCCAGTGGTTGAGAATCACTATGTTAGACAACTAACCTTATGAAACAAATGGAAATCTTGTAACCCTTTTGTTGCTGTTCCTCTAGGTGTAAGCTTTGCAGTAGATGTCGTTCAGACTCCCCATCTAATTTTGCCGACTGCAGGGGAAAACGTGCACCTGAAATATGTGTACAATGTCAGCAGCTTCCCCGTCCAGCTCTGGTATCATCAGCTGAAACCAGGGCAGCCGATCATCTTGATTGGATACAACTACAGGGAACAGCTTAATATAGAAAGCAAATTTGAGGGAAGAAATTTCGGCTTTCTTGGGATAACTACCGATGCGGCTAAGAAGCCACTCGCCTGTTATCCCAAGCAGCAGGAGGGGATGCCCCCCCCCCACCAACCGCCTTCCGCGGTTCGCCCGGGCTCTCTCATCCCACTGGGAGGCATAAGTGACCACCTGGCTGGCCGGAGACCTGAATGAAGCTGGATTTGGCTTTGATCGGGTCTTGGATCTAGTAACCCCTAAGCAATGTCATGACATCACTTCTGGTTTACAGAAGACTTAAAGGCACCAAATTTAAAAAAAAGCTCAGTATTCAAAACAGCCAAACTTGGCGTTTTGAATGCTTTTAAGTGCATAGGAGGGATTTGGGGTCTGATAGACCCACAGATCCCTCCCTAAAGAGTACCTGCCACTGCCTATTACTGTCACAAGGGAAGTTTACATTCCTTCTGACAGCAATAAAAGTGATCAGAATTTTGTTTTCAAAGGGATAGTGTAAAAGTAATAAAAATAAAATAAATAAGAAATAAAAAAAATTATAGCGTCCCATCCCTCCGTGCTCGCGTGCAGAGGCGAACAGATACGTAAGTCGGAACCGCAAATGTAAACAGTGTTCAAGCCACACATGTGAGGTATCAAAGCAATTGTTAGAGTGAGTGGCATTATTTTAGTACAAGACCTCCTCTGTAACGCTAAACTGGTAACCTGTAGAAATATTTAAAGCATCATCTATGGAGATTTTTAGGTACTGTAGTTTGTCACCATTCCAGGAGTGTGCGCAATTTTAAAGCATGACATGTTGGGTATAAATTTACTCAGCGTAACATCATCTTTCACATTATACAAAAAAGTGGGCTAACTTTACCTTTTTGTTTTTTTTTTCAATTCATGAAAATGTATTTTTTCCAAAAAAAATGCATTTGAAAGATCGCTACGCAAATGCTGCATGACATAAAATATTGCAGCAATTGTCATTTTATTTTCTAGGGTCTATATATAATGTTTGGGGGTTCTAAGTAATTTTCTAGCAAAAAAGATGGATTTTACCTTGTAAGCAACAAATGTCAGAAAAAGTTTTAGGCATGAAGGGATTAACATCAGAGTTCCCCCTTCAGGTCAGAGGTCCTACTACATGTCAATATCCCCACCATCACATCAAAGTTCCCCCTATTCATCAGAGGTTCCCCCTTCTCCAAAGTCCTCCCATCACAGAATCACAGATCTGAGCCAGGTGTCGGTCCATGGTCGGGATGACCCGGAGCCTGGACTGACTTCTGTGATGTCAGCAGAAAGCGGACTTCAGCCCGCTCTCTGCTGAAAACGGGTCACAGGAGTGCTCCTTTAAAGCATTCCCTGCATTAAGGTAAAAAATGTCTTAGTATTTGTATTGCACAACCCCCCCCCCCCCCCAGGCCCATCCGTATCCAAATAGCGTTTCTGCCATTATGTCCTAGCCCGTTATTTGTGGCTACAATGAAAGCCCATAAGGTCAGAAATGTGTCAGCACCTGTTTATAGGATCCTTTGTATCCCGATGAGTATGTAATAAAGAAAGTTTTATTTGCATTTAATTCCTGGGCGCCGACCTTTCACTATTTGGATACATACAGTATGTTGGCAGCCTGTCTAGCTTGGCACAGGTGAAACTTTGCTATGTTCTATAAGGAATGTAGGGGTTGAAGCTGCACACTTCGTTGTTAAGAATTCTGTTCCTGTGAACGTCTGTAGCAGCTCTCTGCTCTCTCCATGCATTGACGGGACACAAGTAGCAGTAAGAGCCATTGACTATTGCTGCTGTCAATCAAATCTTGTGAGCAGAGAGTGAGGGGCAGGGCCAAGCCGAGCTGTGTGTGTCTATGGACGCACACAGCCCAGCTCAGGAGCGAGTGTACCACCATAGTATGTGTCTTCCTATGGTGGTGCGCAAAGAAGAGGAGGAGCCAAGAGCACCAACGGGGGACCCCTGAAATGGACGTTTTGGGCTGCTTTGTGCAATACCATTGAACAGATCAGGTAAGTATAACATGTTTGTTAGTTTTGAAAAGAAAAATATTTTAGCCCAGGGCAGTCCATCCATTATGGGCGCACGGGCACTGCCCCCATCTATGCCCCGCCACCCTCCCTATCCATGTGCCCGGCACCTTTCAGGACACCGAGCGCATTAATTCCTATGGGGGGGGGGGTTGAAATGCTAATTAGAGCCAGAGGCTCTAATAGGCTTCAAAATAGGGTGGGCTCGGGGCACAGAGCATTGCGTCTGGAGCCCACCCAGGTGTGTGGTAACAGCGAATGAATATTCACTGTTGTAATACTGATTCTCCTCCTGGCCAATCGGGAAGCGGGTCTGATACCCGTCACCTGATTGGCTGAAAGGACAGGCAATCCTATTGGACTAATAAGGCAAGCAGACTAAGGACATGGATTACTGGAACCATGACTTGTGGTCTGATGAGACCAAGATAAACTTATTTGGTTCAGATGGTGTCAAGCGTGTGTGGCGGCAACCAGGTGAGGAGTACAAAAACAAGTATGTCTTGCCTACAGTCAAGCATGGTGGTGGGAGTGTCATGGTCTGGGGCTACATGAGTGCTGCTGGCACTGGGGAGCTACAGTTCATTCATTAAGAGATCTATGAATGTACAACATGTACTGTGACATACTGAAGCAGAGCATGATCCCCTCCCTTCGGAGACTGAGTCGCAGGGCAGTATTCCAACATGATAATGACCCCAAACACACCTCCAAGATGACCACTGCCTTGCTAAAGAAGCTGAGGGTAAAGTTGATGGACTGGCCAAGCATGTCTCCAGACCTAAACCCTATTGAGCATCTGTGGGGCATCCTCAAACGGAAGGTGGAGGGGCGCAAGGTCTCTAACATCCACCAGCTCCGCAATGTTATTATGGAGGAGTGGATGAGGACTCCAGTGGCAACCTGTGAAGCTCTGGTGAACTCCATGCCCAAGAGAAGGCAGTGCTGGAAAATAGTGGTGGCCACACAAAATATTGACACTTTGGGCCCAATTTGGACATTTTCACTTAGGGGTGTACTCACTTTTGTTGCCAGCGGTTTAGACATTAATGGCTGTGTGTTGAGTTATTTTGAGGGGACAGCAAATTTACACTGTTATACAAGCTGTACACTCACTACTTTACATTGTAGCAAAGTGTCATTTCTTCAGTGTTGTCACATGAAAAGATAGAATAAAATATTTACAAAAATGTGAGGAGTGTTCTCAATTTTGTGAGATACTGTATACTGTAATATATATACATAGACCTGAAACACTTAGGCTATTATAAAACAATAAAATATATCAAATCTAGCACCTTTATATCAAGAGTCATTCATCCATCTTTACCTCTTCATTAAAATAGCTAAGCCACATTCAAACATTGGGGTTCATTTACTAAAGGCAATAGACTTTTAATGTTGCAAGGGGAATTTTCTCTATTTCTCTATTTTTCTCACATTTGATTGTGTGTTCTTTCCAAAGTGAAATTCCCCACATTCACTAAGTCACGGAGCAATTCTCTTACAAAGTGCACAGCTTATTCTTTTTTAGTAAATTAACCCCATATTGTGCCAAACCACAACCCTCCCCCAGCACTATCAACACTCTATCCACGCCACAACAAATGTAGCCATTTATGGTGAAATTGCAATACATATATATGACAATGCTTTTCCCAATCCAATTTTCAGTCTTAGATTTTTAGTGAATATTTCCCTGCCTTGAAAACCATAAACATGACACGGTGTGGTTGATTTACCAAACTTGAAAGGGAAGTTTCACTTTTCAAGGGAATTTGACCAGCGCTTAATTTAGTAAATGAGGTGGAGCTATGCTGACTTCCATCACCCAGTCATGTGCAAGAAAAATGCTTTTATTTTACTAGCATTAGATTGTGTATTCATTGCAAAGTGGAATTTCACCGCATTCACTAAGCTCTGGGGCAAATTCCCTTGCCAAGTGCAACTTCCCTTGCAAAGCGGACATCCTATTTGCCTTTAGTAAATCAACCCATATGACTAACAATGAATTGTAGGCGGAGCTATGCATGTGTAGGGTGTTATTATGTGACTCCCAATTACTGTCACATTCAGTGTCACTTCCTGTTCAGGTATCAGTGTTCAGAGTACAATCATTGAGTTTGAAGATGATACGAATTCTGCATTTCCTCCTATCCATCTGCTGCTTGCCTTGTAAGTGAAAAAAAAATGTAACTGTTTATTGACAAGGAAAGATACTGCATGCACTTTAATTGTTATATTTTATTATTTTTTTATACATTCTTAATTCTTGTGCAGTGTTGTATGTGTGTATATAGTTCATATGGGTTTATGTGTGATTGTAATTTTACTCGAAAGTTGCTAGTACTGTATTAAAATAGCACAACATTTTCTGGTAGACATTTGAAATAGTGCCCTTTATGTGGACACAACCTTGGAACAATCTTGCCATGTATGGACATAAGACAAAAGGATCTGACCACCATACCGTGCAATGGACCATGTTTATCAGGCTGAAAGAAATATCCAGGGGCTTTGGTATGCTGAGATAAAATAGTATAACAATTATTATAATATTCCTACAGAGGATCTTACAATATTATTTAAGCAATTGTGGTATTTTAATTACGGTGCAATCTAGGTACATTCTAGGCAGACACATAAAAGAGTGACTGTAGAAAAAATTGAGAACTCCATTGAGAATGCCCCATTTTTTTTTTTTTTACTGTTTTTATCTTTTTTTTTACCAGAGTATAGATCTATGTTCCAAGCATGTTTGAATATTCTTATTGTTGACTGACTCACTACCTGTGCTGGAATTCTATTCCAAGCATCAACTACTATTTCTGTAAAAGAATACTTTCTAAGATTAGTTATGAACTTTCCTCCTGTTAATTTGAAGTCATGTCCCCGTGTTGTTGATCCTAGCTTCATATTAAAAATCCTACTCTCCTGAACCTGAAACCCCTGCTAGTTTAGGTTCATGGTCCTGCATTCTTGATCTATGCTACATATTGAAAATATTTCCCTCCTGAACCTCATTCATACCCTTTATGTATCTAAAGGTTTCAGTCATGTCTCCCCTTTCCCTTCTTTCCTCCAGACTGTACATATTAGGTTCCTGTTGTCTCTCATGGTGTACTTTATCCCTCAGACCTTTCACCATTTATGCTGCCCATCTCTGGACTTCTTTTATCTTCAGTATCTTTTGTAAGTGAGGTCACCAGAACTAGACACTGTATTCTAAATAAGGTAAACTAAATATCTGTATAGAGGAATTAAGACCTCCTTCCTCCTGTTGGTGATCCCTCTAGTGATAACTAAAGATCTATGTAGGGAATTAGGATCTCCTTCCTCATGCTGATGATCCCTCTAATGATAAATAAACATCAATATAGGAATCAGGATCTCCTTTTTCCTGTTGGTGATCACTCTAGTGATACCTAAAGATCTATATAGAGGAATCAGAATCTGCTTCCTCCTACTGGTGATCCCTCTAGTGATAACTAAATATCTATATAGAGGAATCAGGACCTCCTTCCTCCTGCTGGTGATCTCTATAGTGAAGCCTAAAGATCTATATAGATGAATCAGGACCTTCTATCTCTTGGTGATGATCCCTCTAGTGACACCTAAAAATCTATATAGAAGAATCAGGACCTTCTTCAGTATCTACTGTTGGTGATCCGTCTAGTAATAACTAATGATCTAAATAGAGGAACCAGGAACCAGAACCTTCCTCCTGCTGGTTATCCCTAAAGAAACCTAAAGATCTATATATATATATATATATATATATATATATATATATATATATATATATATTCACTTTTCCCACTGCCAGATTGCCCTTTTTGCAATCAAATGAAATGCGCACCTCTTTAGCGCTGGCCAGGACTGTACCCTAATATTGTACAATCTCAAGGCGTTCTATTGCTTAGGTGCATTCTTTTACATTTAGAAACATTGCACTCCAGTTTCCACTGTTGTGACCAATCTTCCAGCAAAAATCAATCCAATGTCAAATCATGTTCAATGTTAAAGACACCTCCAGGGATTTCAACCCATTTACACACTTTTGTGACATCAGCAATGGAAATATTTTACCCATCAATCCTTCAGTTATATCACTTAGATGATGAAATGCTTCCATAAGTATGGGTGAAAGTTCATTAAATGAAAACAGAATCAAGCTTTGCATAGAAACATGGATTTTATTCCCATTCTTACTCTGGTAATGGCATGAGCCAAAAATGCAGAGAACAATAATTTCCAGGGAAAAGGGTCAAAACCATGAAATGGCATTTGGTAGCTATGGTATGCTATGCAGATCATTTTGCACATAATGCTAAAGATCACAAAGGAGAATGTATTTACAAATTACCAACCGTAGATATTCATAGATTTAAAATTGTGATTTTCAAAATTCTGCGTTGCTATACTTTAACATACGTTGTACAAATGAATACAGATGTGCATAAGAACTCAGATACATTGACGACATAAAAAGTATTCTTTCTGTCCCAGCAGTCTCGCTGGCTGCCGATGTTATCCAGATACCAAAGCTGTACATGCCTCAGTCTATGGACAATATATCACTGACATGTAATCATGAGGACTCCAACTTCGATAACAAGTATTGGTACAGACAGAAGGTGGGGAGAGAGCTTGTATTAATAGGCTTCACAACGTTTAAGGAAAAACCTGAAATGGAGAAAGATTTTGGAGATGGAAGATTTATCATTCATCCTGAGAGAACTGAGAAAAGTATTCTGATCATCAGCAAAGTCACCACAGAAGACAACGCTCTCTATTACTGTGCTAGTAGTATCCACAGCGAGAGAAGATTAGCCACAGAGTGTTCAGAACCAAAAGACACCTCCCTGATAAATTGTTACATATAAATATGACACAGGAAACGTTAGTAGGAATTTATTAAAGCAGGTGCAGTGTCTATCAAGGACAGTACTTTGAGCGAAGAGATTCTATTTTGTTTGTGAACACGACAGAAGGTTTGGGACGTTGCCTCTATGATTGCATACATGTGTGGAAAGTGTTCCATCTTGTTTGCATTTTGAATTTCCTTATTTATTAAAGCAGAATTCTAGGCAGATATAAAAAGGCACAAGTTACAGGCTAAGTTCAATCTCCTGAAAATGCTACAGCCGTTTTTAGGGGGTATCATGTTCAGCATGCACCCCCTCTCGCCCTGATCCACCACCTTCCTGTGACAGGGGGTAGGGGGTTCTCTCCCTGCACCTGCTGTCACAATTTAAAAACAGTGCGGCCATGCAGGGCTCCACGCGGCCATGTCATTCAGTTAGTGTTTCCGACGTACAGAAACAGCGGTTTGCGCAGGAGAGTTAACCTGCCGCAGTACAAGTACAATGGCTGGTGGTCGGCAAGCAGTTGAAGTATAACTAAAGGTGAAACTTTTTTTTTTAGTTTTGGATAGAGTGGAGAGGGATTAGAACCCTTGCCTGTTTTTTTACTGCTGTCCGTGTCCCTGTTAGGGAGATTCATCCTCTCTATTTGTCCTCTTTACCATTGTCACCAAAAAGTCAAAGGAAATCCCATATTTTGTGGTTGCCCGCAAAGAAGAAATAGAGGGGGAATCTTCCAAGGGAAACACTAGTTCTGGTGACAAACAGGGATTTCCCCACTTTGGAGGGATATCCTCTTACTTCTTGTTTAACTATGGGACAGGAAGTGAAGTCAAATCTCCCCAGTGGGACACAGGTGACAAAAAAAACCTGACAGGGGTTATAACCCTCCCTTTACTATAACCAAAATGAAAAAACGTGTTGGCTTTAGTTTTACTTTAAAGGATAAATTCACCTTTAAAAAAAAAAAAATAATAAAAAATAAATTTTGCAGGTAAAAAAAAATATGCATGTATTATTTTTTTTCCCTCTGTGATTAATACATTATTAACCCCTTAACGCCTAAAGGTAAAAATAATCTTAATGCAGTTTTGCAACTTTGGCATGTATTATTAAAACTATACTCTACATATCATTGCAACTACTTAGTGCATCTGGGTGAATTATACCACATTTTGTTTTTCAGGATAAGTTGGGCCTTCATCTGGTGGTAAATGTTATCATGACCTACCACTTAAAAAATAAATAAATACAATCTTCTACCCCTTATTTTTTTGTTTACACCATAAGTAGGACCAAGAAACAATGGGCATATTTTTTTCTACCTGAAACACTGACACTAAATAAAGTTTTTTTTGTTTAATCCTACTTTAACCTCTTATGGACCGCCCTCACGCAGATAAACTGCGGAAGGGCGGCTCTCCTGCATGAAATCACGTACCTGTACGTGATTTTGTGCACTGGGTTTGGGGCGCAGGCTGCTAATGTCCCACTCTTGCTGTGATTGAGCACAGTGGGAGCCAATCAGCGGGACAGGCAGACCCGATGCCCGGCGGTAACCCGCCGATCATTCGCAGGAGAGGCAGAACGGAGGTCTGCCTATGTAAACAAGGCAGACTGCAGTTCTGTGAGAGAGGCAGATGGAGATCTTGTGTTTCTGCTAAGCAGAAACATGGATCCCTGTCTTCTCCCAGTCAAAGCCCCCCCCCACAGTTAGAAAGCACCCCCTAGGAGTACACTTAACCCTTTGATCGCCCCTGATGTTAAACCCTTCTCTGCCAGTGCCATTAGTACAGTGACACTGCATATTTTTTAGTACTGGCCATTGTATTAGTGTCACTGGTGCCCAAAAAATGTCAAAAGTGCCATTTAGGTGTCCGATCTGTCAGCCGCAATGTCGCAGTCCTGCTAAAAATCGCTGATCGTCGCCATTAAAAAAAATAAATAAATAAAAATTCCATAAAAATATCCCATAGTTTGTAGACACTATAACTTTTGTGCAAACCAATCAATATACACTTATTGGGATTTTTTAACCAAAAATATGTAGCAGAATACATATTTGCCTAAATTGATGAAGAAATTAGATTTTTTTACTTTTTTTTATTGGATGTGTTTTATAGCATCAAGTAAAAAATATTGTTTTTTTTTTTCAAAATTGTCGGCCTGTTTTAGTTTATAGCGCAAAAAATAAAACCTGCAGAGGTGATCAAATACCACCAATAGAAAGCTCTATTTGTGGGGGAAAAAGGACATCAGTTTTATTTGGGTACAACGTTGCACGACCGCGCAATTGTCAGTTAAAGGAACGCACAGCTGGAAGTAAACCTTCTGGGGCTGTAGTGGTTAACTGGTAATTGCACGGTCATGCAACGCTGTACCCAAACAAAATATATGTACTTTTTTACACAAATAGGGCTTTCTTTTGGTGGTATTTGATCACCACTGGGTTTTTATTAACCACTTAACAACCGCCCTTTAGACAAAAGATGTCTACAGGGCGGTTGCTTAACTTTGGGAGGACGTACAGTGAGGTCCTCCCATGAATGTGCTTCCCGCGCGCCCCCTGGGGCACGCACACAGGAACATTCGTGACCGTCGGGTCCAGGGGACCCGGCGTATCACAGTTCGCAGTGAATGGCTGCTGTGAGCGGCCTTTTACCACGTGATCGCCCTGTCAAATGACGGCGCGGTCACATGTAAACAAACCGGCGCTTCTTCCGGCTTTTCTCTCTCCTCTCCGCACTGATTGGTGCATTGCGAGAGGAGAGAGGGGAAGAGAGGAGGTGCTGCAGCTCTGTGGGCGATGTGTAATGCCCACAGCACTGCTAAATGACAGGTAGCAACCCCCACCATCCATCCACCACCCAGCCATCCTCAGCCCATCCATCCACCACCCACCCAGCCATCCTCACCCCATCCATCCACCACCCACCCAGCCATCCTCACCCCATTCATGCTCAGCCACCCATCCTCACCCATCCATCCATCCATCCATGCTCACCCATCCTCACACAGCCATGTTCACCCATCCAGCCATGCATGCTCACCCAGCCATCCATCCATGCTTACCCACCCAGCCGTGCTCACCCATCCATGCTCACCCACCCAGCCGTGCTCATCCATCCATCCATGCTCACCCACCCATCCATGCTCACCCATCCATGCTCACCCACACAGCCGTGCTCACCCAAACAGCCGTGCTCACCCAGCCATCCATCCATGCTCACCCAGCCATCCATCCGTGCTCACCCACCCAGCTGTGCTCCCCCATCCAACCATCCATACTCACCCACCCAGCCGTACTCACCCACCCAGCCAGCCGTGCTCACACAGCCATCCATCCATGCTCACCTAGCCATCCATCCATGCTCACCCTCTCAGCCATGCTCACCCATCCATCCATGCTCACTTAGCCATCCATCCATGCTCACCCACCCAGCCGTGCTCACCCATCCATCCATCCATGCTCACCCATCCATCCATGCTCACCCAGCCATCCATCCATGCTCACCTAGCCCTGCTCACCCATCCAGGCTCACCCATCCGTGCTCACCCACCCATCCGTGGATCATCCATCCCCATCCATGGCTCATTTGTGCCTCATTTATGCTCATCCATACCACATCAGTTCTCATCTGTGACACATCCATGCCACTACAGTGCCCATCCGTGCCACTACAGTGCCTATCTGTGCCAATACAGTGCCCATCCATGCCACTACACTGCCCATCCGTGCCACTACAGTGCCTATCCATGCCACTACAGTGCCCATCCGTGCCACTACAGTGCCCACCCGAGCCACTACACTGATCATCCGTGCCACTACTCTGCCCATCTGTGCCACTACAGTGCCTATCCATGCCACCACACTGCCTCACAATAGTGTAAAAGGTAGCCAAATTAGATTCGAAATGTATGCCCCTAAAACACCTGACGGTGCTCCCTGCATGTTGGGCCTCTGTATGTGGTCAGGCTGTGTAAACGTGTCACACATGTGGTATCGCCATACTCAGGAGGAGTAGCAGAATATATTTGGGGTGTCATTTTTGCTATGTACACGCTGTGCGTTAGAAATATTGTATAAATGGACAACTTTTTGTAAAAAAAAAATGCGTTTTCATTTTCTTTCGACATTTTCCAAAAACTTGTGGAAAAAATGACACGTTCAAAAGACTCATTATGCCTCCTAGAATATACGTTGGGGTGTTTGCTTTCCAAAATGGGGTCATTTTTTGGGCGTTTCCATTGTCCTGGTGCTCCAGGACCTTCAAAAGTGCAAGAGGAGGTCAAGAAATGATGTGTGTAATTTATGCTCCTAGAACGGCGCTCCCTACATGTTGGGCCTCTGTGTGTGGCCGGGCTGTGTAAAAGACTCACACATGTGGTACTGCCATACTCAGGAGGAGTAGTAGAATATGTTTTGGGGTGTAATTTGTGGTATGCATATGCTGGGTGTAAGAAATAACCCGTTAACATATGACAATTTTGGTGAAAAAAAAGAAAATCTTTATTTTGCAAAGAATTGTGGGAAAAAATACAACTTCAAAAAATTCACCATAACTCTTACTAAATACCTTGGAATGTCTACTTTACAAGAAGGGGTCATTTGGGGTTTTTTTTGTACTTTCCTGGCTTGTTAGGCTGCATTCACACAGGGGCGACCCGACTTCGACGCGACTTTGCTAGGCAATTTCAGCGCGACTTTCAGCGCGACTTTCAGCGCGACTTCCAGTGCGACTTCCAGGGACTTGAGGCAACTTTACAACACGACTTTTTCCAGGCGACTTTGCCTTGACCAATCAGAAAAGGGAGAGAGGGGGTTACCTAAAAATAAATTCTATTCTTTTCACTACAAAGTCGCTTTTATTTAGATGGGGGATCCGACTTGGAGGCGACTTCTATTCAATTCTATGGGCACAAGTCGGATAGAAGTCGCCTAGAAGTAGTACAGGAACCTTTTCTGAAGTCGTTCCGACTTCAGTAGTGTACATTAAGACGGCTCCCATTCATTTCAATGGGATTTCAGATGTCAAGCGACCTGGGGCGACTTGAGGCTACCCAAGTCGGAGCGACAGTCGCCCCTGTGTGAATGGTGCCTTAGGGTCTCAGGAAATGAGATAGGCCGTCAGTACAGCAGGTGTGATCAATATTCATTGATTGGCACCATAGCTTGTAGACTCTATAACTTACACAAGGACAAAATAATATACACTTACTTGTTTTTTTTTTACTAAAGATATGTAGCAGTATAAATTTTGGCCAAAATTTATGAAGAAAAATTGCTAAGTTGCATAATTTTATAACAGAAACGATTAAAAATTTATTTTTTTACAAAATTTTCAGTCTTTTTTTAATTATAGCGCATAAAATAAAAAACCCAGCAGTGAATAAATACCGGCAAAAGAGAGCTCTATTTGTGTGAAAAAAAGGACGCAAATTTCATATGGGTACAGTGTTGCATGACTGAGTAATTGTCATTCAAAATGTAAGAGCGCTGAAAGCTGAAAATTGGTCTGGTTGTTAAGGGGTTTAAGTGCCCAGTGGTCAAGCGGTTAAATAAACACAAACAGATCGAAGATTTTGACAAGAAAAAACAATATTTGTTACTTTCTGCTTTAAAACATGTCCAATAAAAAAAAATTAAAAAATCGAATTTCTTCATAAATTTTGCCCAAAATGTCTTCTGCTATATGTCTTTGATAAAAAAAAAAAAAAATCTTAATATGTGTGTATTGATTGGTTTGTGTGAAAGTGTCTACTAACTATGCTATGTATACTGGAATTTTTAGTTATTTATTTTTTTAATACTAGTAATGGTGGTGATCAGTGACTTATAATGGGACTGTGATAGTGTGGTGGGCAATCTGACACTAACTGACACTGGGTGGGAACTGACACTGACATCAATGAGACTAATACAGTGATAATACTATACATGGTCATGCTGACACTGGCTGGGAAGGGGTTAACATCTAGGGACAGTCAAAGGGTTAAATGTGTGCCTAACTATAATGTGCTGCTTTTACTAAGAGAAGTGGTTGTTTTTTCTTACCGCTTTGCAGGGAGAAAAAAACAGCCACATTGATGCTCCATGTACATGTGTTGTTAGTATACACAGAGCTCTGTACTATGATTCGCTAAACTGATCAGCA
Organism: Glandirana rugosa; assembly: GCA_018402905.1. Lineage (NCBI taxonomy): Eukaryota > Metazoa > Chordata > Amphibia > Anura > Ranidae > Glandirana > Glandirana rugosa. The sequence continues at coordinate 170,998 of BLSH010155663.1, forward strand.
GGTCCCAACCATAAATCATTGGTCGGGACCTGCTGACCAATTTGTGCTGTACCAAATCACAGCACAGATGGTGAGGCAGCGGATGCACGCCCCCTACCCAGAAATGGCGGATCACATTTATGATATAAAAAGTAGCTCATTATACACACATTAACCACTTCAGCTCTGGAAGGTTTACCCCCCTTCATGACCAGGCCATTTTTTGTGATACTGCACTGGGTTACTTTAACTGACCTTTTGTTCTCCACAAATAGAGCTTTATTTTGGTGGTATTTGATCACCTCTCCAGTTTTTATTTTTTTGCGCTATACACAAAAAAAAAACAATTTTTAAAGATAAAACAATATTTTTTATTTTTTGCTATAAAACATACACATATACAAATAATGTAAAAAAAATCCAATGTCTTTATCAATTTAAGCCAATATGTATTCTGTTACATATTTTTGTTTAAAAAAATTCCAATAAGTGTATATTGATTGGTTTGCGCAAAAGCAAACTATAATACATTTTTATTTGTTTTTAATTTTTTTTTTTTATTAGTAATGGCGGTAATCAGTGACTTATAGTGGGACTGCGATATTGCAGCGGACAAATCAGACACTAACTGACCCTTTTGATACTTTTTGGGGACCAGTGACATTAATACAGTGATCAGTGCTAAAAAAATATGCACTGTCACTGTACTAATGACACTGGCTTGCAAGGGGTTAACAGCAGGGGAAATCAAAGTGTTAAATGTTTTCCCTAGGAGTGATTTCTAACTGTGGGGGAGGTGCTTTGACTGGGGGAATATAAAGATCCGTGTTACTGCTTTGCAGAAACACAGAATCAATACCTTCCCTACTGACAGAGCCGTTCTGCTTCTGTCCTGAACGATCGGTGGTTATCGGCGGACATCAGTCTGCCTGACCCGCTGATTGGCTCCCACTTAGGGTTGCCACATCATCCCTTTAATTCAGGACACATACTAATTACACAGGTTCTGAGGCTGATTAAGGTGGTAATTAAACCCACTTGATGCCTCATCTGCATTAAATTAGCCTCAGACCCTGTGTAATTCATATGTGTCCTGGATTAAACGGATGATGTGGCAACCCTACTCCTGCTGTGTCCAATCACAGTGGGAGCGGGTTGCCTGCGGCGTGCGTACATGCGCCCCAGACCCAGAGGTGCCAGATCACGTACTAGGCGATCTGGCGCAGGGCGGCCGCCCTGCCACAGTAAATCTATGGTGGGCAGTTCATAACTGGTTAAACTTGTTAGGCACACAGTTAAACCCTTGATTACCCAAAGATGCTGCTGGCCCACCATTCCAGAGCATCAAATGCAGAGGGACTACTTGTAAAGTTGGAGCTGTAGTAGGGAGCAAAAGCCGCATAATCTGATGCCTCCTCTGTAGTGCCAGCTCCTGTCCCATGGGGAGTGATACCAACTGCACTCCACCTCTTATCCTGGCTAGCGGTCTCCAGAGTGGTGCCAGCAGCAGGAAAGAGGAGATCTTCAGGTCATTGTGAATTAATACACTGGGCATAATTGTATAGGGCTGCTTCAACACTGATGTGTGCTCCCCGGGTACAGTGCAGTGTACCTGCAGCTCTCCTGTGGGTTTGCTGCATTTAACCATAGACTTCTATTATATCCTGTGGGTTTGGTGCACTTTCTGAATGCAGGAATTTTGATGCGCTTTCAGAAAGTGCATCACACCTGCAGGATATAATAGAAGACTATGGCACAGCTCACCTAACTCAGGAAAGTTGCAGATGTACTGCACTGCGCCCGCCGTGCAGGTAAGCCGCAGCACATGAGTGTGAAAGCAGCCTTATAGGGGGCTCAGAACAGTAATCGTTCATTTACATTTGCAGTTTTGGGGGTGGTAAAATAGTGAAGACATGTTTTTATCACCCCCAACCACGCCCCCTTAAGCTGCAGTGGCCAACCTTAGCAGGGGTTATAAGGCCTGTCATGGTGGGAGGTGAATGAGGCCACTCGGCTGTACTACACAAGGTTGCAGGGCAATTGCAAACAAGGGGTTAAAGCAGGCAGCGTTGTGTTGCTTTCTCACCACCTGTTTTAACCCCTTGGACCCCGCATAAGTATGCAGTTGCGGGAAAATTGCAGAGTGGCCCCATTTACTTGAATGGGTCGTGATTGATAGGCGGTAGCATCCACCAAAAGCAGAGGGTCTAATTCCTGCTACGTCAAAAGGGGGAAGGGGTTGGGGCAGTAAAACTGCAACTCAACCACAAGGTTTTACCACCTCCAACTTTACGTGGGAATGAACCCTAAGGGTGTCGCTGCCAAATGCAACCGAGGGCTCATTCACAAGTGCAGCAAAAAGTGATCTGAGTGTGTTTGACAGGTGGTGAGGTGAGATAGGTTGCCCCCTCATTACCTGATTTAAACTTATGATTGCTGTGCAATGCATGCAATTGCGACACTGTAGTACGACAATTAGAGGTTTAACCACTTCAGCCCCGGAAAGATTCCTCACTTTAGGACCAGAGCACTTTTTGCAATTCAGCACTGTGTCGCTTTAACTGACAATTGTGCGGTCGTGCGACGTTGTACCCAAACAAAATTGATGTCCTTTTTTCCCACAAATAGGGCTTTCTTTTGGTGGTAATTGATCACCTCTGCGTTTTTTATTTTTTTGCGCTCTAAACAAACAAAGAACGCCAATTTTGCGAAAATAAACAGTATTTCTTACTTTTTGCTAACATACATATCCAAAAAAAATATTTTAAAAAAATGTATTCATCAGTTTTGGCCAATATATATTCTTCCTCATATTTTTGGTAAAAAAAAAATACACAATCTGCGTATATTGATTTGTTTTGCGCAAAAGTTGCCGCGTTTACGAACCATGAGAATTAATTTATGTTTTTTTTTTTTTACTAGTAATGGCGGCGATCTGCAATTTTTAGCAGTACTGCGACATTGCAGCAGACATGTTGAACACTTTTAACACTTTTTTGGGACCATTGGCATTTATACGGCGATCAATGCTATGAAAATGCACTGATTACTGTGTAAATGTCAATGGCAGGGAAGAGGTTAACACTAGGGGGCGATCAAAGGGTTAACTGTGTTCCCTGGGAGAGTTACTATTTGTGTGGGGGCTGGGCTGACTGGGGGAGGATAATGCTCCTTGCACCCATATACAGGGAACAGAAGATCACTCTCCTTTTCCCCTGTCAGAACAGTGATCCGTGTGTTTACATACACGGATCCTGTTCTGTCACTGTGGGGGGGGACGATCGCGGTTAGCTGGCGAACATTGAGTCCACCCTACCCTCTCCCTGGCTCCCCCGATACACAGGTGAACGTGCGCGTGGCCACAATGCTCGATCTCGGAGCCGCCGTCAGGTGACAGCGATTTGCGATATCGAGCCAGACAGCCGCCGTCAGATGACAGCGGGCGGTCGTTAAGTGGTTAAATCAGGTGTAAGGAGATGACACTGTGCCCGGTGATCTTTGACATCTCCTATGTTGTTCAAGTAGATCTCCACCTCTTTAAGGTTGCCTAACCGTGGTATATAGTATTAGCACTGGTCTCTGTATTAGTGTCCTTGGAGATGTCAGTGTCAGTTAGCCAGTTCCCACCCAGTGACAGTTACATAGTTAGTGTGAGATTGACTGTTGCACTATCACAGTCCCATTATAAGTCGCTGATCACCACCATTACTAGTATAGAAAAAATAAAAATTATATATCCAATAGTTTGTAGGCACTATAACTTTACGCAAACCAATCAATATACACTTATTGGGATTCGTATTGCCAAAGACATTTAGCAAAATACATTTTGTCCTAAATTAATGAAGAAATATGATTATATTTCATTTTTTAATATGAAAAAGTGTACTCTAATCAACACGTCCTTAGGGATGTTATCTGGGAGATAGGATGGTCTGGGCAAACAATGAATTCTATCGATAATCAGTTCTGAGTCAGGGTAAGAAATCTTTCATGAGGTCACGTGCATATTGTTGAAGATGCACAGGTTGTGTGGCCTCAAGAATTCCTCTTAATTTCACATTATTTCTACGTGACCTGTCTTCTAAATCCGCTATTTTGGCTTTAAACCAGGTCACTTTGTCAGATTGGTCATTGTGTGCATCAACCAGAGAGTTATGGGAAGGCAAAATCCCTCATTTTTTGCTCAATGTGGTCAACGCTGTCATCCAGCTCATCCACCTCATCCTTAAAATTCCCCATGCACTCCTTCATGTCTGCATGCAATGCACTGCGGAAGAAAACAAGCATGGCCTTCAAGGTGGTGTTCGAGAGGGGCTGGTTGGCAGTAGAGAATGCATTGATTGTGTCCACTAACTCACTTGTGTCCTCTAGGGAGTCCTGCCCAGTGCTCACCTTGTTACTTTGGTTTCCAGGTTCCAAGTGGGGTTTGGACTTTGCTGGGCTGTGAGACAGAGGTGTTGAGGTATCTAGGGAGTGCTGTAGAGAGCCGCCGTGGCAATGTGGGCTCCGAGAAGTTGAAGAGAGAGCAGGTGGAGGAGGCCGGAGACTGGCCACCGGCGCCATCTGTGGAGAGGCTGCGGCCCGCCAGTGGGAAGAAATATTGAGGTTTCTTCAACTGTGTGGACTCTTTATGTTTCCGAATCAACCCCATAGTTTGGGTGGCACTGTAGTCAGGTGTTAGTGTGTCTGGGGCCAAGTGAGAGCACCTTGATTAGGCTGGGATACCGTCAGTGGAGCGGAGCTGCAGGTCTAAGCGTCCATGCTGTAGTTCGGTAGCCGCACCCCCCATATTTAATTTTTTTATGATATATGTTTTATAGCAGAAAGTAAAACATATTTGTTTGTTTTTTTCAAAATGTTCAGTCTTTTTTCATTTATATTGCAAAAAAATTTACACTCCGGTACGTTGTAATGGGTTTGTTTTAAATATATTAAAAAAAAGTGTGTTTATCTCGAAAGAAAACCAGAATAAACTAGTGGTGACCCAAAAAATAAAAAAACGTTATATTTACTTTTTTCTGACTTGTAAAACTTTTTTTGTTTGTTTATACAAAATGAAAGACGATATTTTGTATATAGTATTTTTTTAATTTATACCCCCCA
>BLSH010155663.1:177161-188171 GCA_018402905.1 Glandirana rugosa
CCCGGGACACTCTCAGGAGTCGGAGGTGTCACGGGGGGTTGGAAGGTTTCACGGGGGGTCCGACGACGTCTTGGTGGTCGGGGGTAGCACAGGGGGTTGGAGGAAGGTTGGGGGGCACTGTGGAGGCTGAGGACTCTCACAGGGCCCGGGAGCATTGTGGGATGTTATGGGGGGTAGGGGGGCACTATGTGGGCTGATGGTTCTGCAACAGGCTGGGGGGGGGTAGGGGGTGGCTGGGGGGCACTGTAGAGGATGAGGGCTCTCAGGGGACCTGGGAACACTGTGGGTCACTATGGGTGGTTAGGAGGAACTATGGGGGCTGGTAGTTCTGCAGCAGACCTCGGGGCACTGTGGAAAGTTGGGGGGCACTGTGAAAGCTGAGGGGTCTCAGGGGACCTCGGGCACTGTGAAATATTATGGGAGGTTGGGGGGCACTACAGGGACTGGTGGTTCTGCAGCAGGCTGGGGGGCACTCTGGAAGGTTAGGGGGCACTGTAATGTCTGAGGGCTCTCGGGGGCCTGGGGGTACTATGGACCACTATGGGAGGTTAAGGGATCTGCATGTAGAGAAGGGGTGGGGGGTGGGCTATGGCTCAGTGGTTGTGGATCACTGTATAAGACTACAAATATTATGAAATACGTGAAAGTCTTGTAATCCTTTTTGTTGCCTGTCCACTAGGTGTAAGCCTTGCAGTAGATGTCATCCAAACTCCCCTTCTGGTCTTGCCGGCCGCAGGGGTAAAAGTGCAACTGAAATGTGTACACGATGACAGTACTTTCCCTAGGAAATTCTGGTACCGTCAGATGAGATCTGGAGATCCGATTATCCTGATTGGATACAGCTACAGGGAACAGCTTTCTATGGAAAAAGACTTTGAGGGAAGAAACTTTAGGATCATACGTAAGACGGACACAGAAAGCATTCTGGAAGTGTCCAATGTGTCCGTCCAAGACAACGCCATCTACTACTGTGCTAGCAGCATACACAGTGGGACAACAAAGGAACAACACTGTACAAAACTGGGGCCACCAAGACCCCCTCCTCTCCCTTCTATAAAGAGACATATGGAGCCGGTTATAAAATAAACCACAAGGCTTCCTGATAGATGATATGAAATGTGCTCATAAGAAATTACCACTTCCTGATAATTGAAGCTGAGCCTTCCCTTCAGTCTTGAACAGTTGTACAGGATCCTCTCCTGTACTGAAATAGCTTACTCTGATTTCACTGCACACTGTGAGCTTCTCACAATGTGCATTAGAAGCTGTAGCAAGTCAGATAGAGCCACTTCATTTCCTGGCCGGGGGATATCCAGCATCATCTAGTCTGACTGCCCCTGGCCCACCCCATTCATTCATTGGATTTCAGTTCTTTCGGTTATGGAGGCTCAGTGTTATCTGGGGTGGTCTGCATGCAAATACAGCTTGCCTAGGAATGCCCACTCCTCCAGAATGACAACTAACCATCAAGGCGTTTTGATATTTGCATAGCTCCTCCCAAGAGCCCCACCCACTGCTTGCATCAGGACTGTGCATGGCCTGGTCATGAAGGGGGGTAAATCTTTGGGAGGTCAAGGTCAAGTGGTAAAATCCGCAACAGATCTTGCCATTTATGCTGAAATTGCATACACATGTCACTGCTTTCCCAATTCCATTTCCATTTTTAGCTCTTTAGTAAATATCTTCCAGCCTTGAAAACCACATACATGACACTAAAACTGGAGAGTACAAAATTCAAGTGGTTGTAAAGCCTCAAGGTTTTTCACCTTAATGCATGCTATGTGTTAAGATGAAAAAACCCTCTGTGCTACAGCCCCCCCCCCCCCCCAGTGAGTCTGATCCAATCCAGCGATGTGCATTGGACAGATTGATAGCAGCAGAAGCCGTGGGCTCCTGCTGCTGTCAATCAAATCCAGTGAGATGGAATCGGGGGGGGGGAGTGGGGTTGAGTCTCGCAGTCTGTGTCAATGGATGCAGCAGGATTCGGGAGCGAGCCTGCACGGGTGCCCTTAGGGAAAGCGGCTTTCCATGGGGGCACCCGATGAAGAGGAGGGGCCTGGAGCGCTGGTGGAGCACCCCTGAAGAAAAGAATTGGGGCTGCTCTGTGCAAGACGATTGCATAGAGCAGGTAAGTATAGACATGTTTGTTATTTTTATACAAAAAAAAGAGGGTTTACAATTACAACCCCTTTCAGTGCATCAGTTTCCATTTTTGTTTGGTCAAAGCGTAAAGGGTTACTCTACTTTCATGGGGAAAAAAAATAGCAAATAATAAAAAAAAGAATATAGCATATACAATTGCAACCCAAGTCATATTGTAATTGAATGTTACTTAAAATTACCTTTCCTTTTCAAACTGCAGCCGCTGTAGTTTTCTGTAAAATGCAATATGGCCACCTGGAGGTGTTCTGTACACAGAATGTATACAGAATACCCCCCAGAAACCTAATGATTGGCTCAATGATTTTCCCAGAAGTCTGCAGTTAGATATAAGTCAGATATTTGGCATCCCTTTCAACAAAAATTACATTTTTGGTAAAACACTCCCAATAGGAAATCACGTCTAAAGGGATGCAGACCCTGTGACTTTCTTTACTAGAGCCCTGCAGGTGCAGCAGTTGATTGATAATTATGAAACCACTCCCATTCGACTTAATGAGCACAGGAGCACAGAGGAATGCAACAAACAGTGATTTCTTCAGGAATCTGCAACAAAGTTTATTAAAATCCCTGCAATGTACATAGATCACCCAGAGGGGAATGTTTTTTCTTAACAAAAGTGAAGTTACGCTTTACTTAAACAAGCTTAAGTTAGAAGCTGATTGGCTACCATGCACAGCTGCACCAGATGCTGCACTCTCCAGCTTTAGTAAATCAACCCCAATGGGTTTTATTTATTAACCACTTGCTGACCACCCAATGCAGCGTGACGGCAGCAAAGTGGCTTGTTATCACGGACCACCGTCACCTGACTCCGGCTGCGATCACTAGTATTGTGAGTGCGCGCAATCACCCCAGCGTCAGAACGGAGGTCGGTGTATGTAAACGCGGATCTCCATTCTGACTGAGGGGGAAGGGCTGTGATCACAGCCTTCCTGTATATGGAAGCCGTGATCACTCCCCTCCCCCTGCCAGCCCAGCCCCCATACAGTTAGAACACACTGAGGGAACACAGTTAACCCTTAGAGCGCCCCCTCCAGGTTAATCCCTTCATTGCAAATGGCATTTACACAGTAATCAGTGCATTTTTTATAGCACTGATCGCTGTATAAATGCCAATGGTCCCAAAAAAGTGTCAAAATGGTCCGACATGTCCGCTGCAATATTGCAGTACTGCTAAAAATCGCAGATCGCCGCCATTACTAGTAAAAAATAAAAAAAATAAAACCCCAGAAATGAATTCTCATCATTTTTAAACGCAGCAGCTTTTGCTCAAACCAATCAATAGACGTCGATTGCGATTTTTTTTTTACCAAAAACATGAGGAAGAATATAAATCAGGCAAAACCAATGAAAAAAATGTTTTTTTATATTTTTTTTTGATTTGTATTTTAGCAACAAGTAAGAAAAATTGATTGTTTTTTGCAAAATTGTCGCTCTTCTTTTGTTTATAGCGGCGATAAGAAATGACGCAGAGGTGATCAAATACCACGAAAAGAAAGGTGATCAAATACCACCAAAAGAAAGTTCTATTTGTGGGAAAAAAAATATGCAAATTTTGTTTGGGTACAACGCCGCACGACAGCACAATTGTCAGTTAAAGCGGCGCAGTGCTGAATCGCAAAAAGTGCTCTGGTCCTAAAGGGTGAAATCCTTCCGGGGCTGAAGTGGTTAAAGGCAAATAGGCTGTTCACTTAACTAGAGAATTTGCAGCTTGCAAGGGAAATATCCCCAGAGCTTACTGAATGAGGCAAAACTCTGCTGACTTCCATCATCCAATACCATGAAAGCAAAATTCAGTTGTTTTTTTTTTTTTTTCTTTTGTTTTTTGGTTACATTTTCCTTGCATGTAATTAGTTATTCTTATCAAAATGAAATTTCACCACATTCACTGAACTAAGTAAAATTTCCCTCGTTAAGTGCAACTTCCTTTGCAAAGTGAAAAAGCCTATTTGCCTTTAGTAAATTACCCCTATTACTGTCAAATTCGAAAGCAGCTTTTGTCAGCAGTACTGTACTATTTTTCATAAATTGTAGGCGGAGCTGTGCATGTGTAGGGTGTTATTATGTGACCCCCAATTACTGTAACTTTCATTGTCACTTCCTGTTCTGCTATCAGTCTAAATTTATCTTCACATTCTCTGAAGATGATATGGATTCTGCATTTCCTCCTATCCATCTGCTGCTTGCCTTGTAAGTGACAAAATTCATTTCTAATTTTTTCTACATGGGATAAGACCATGGATCTTAATTCTTGGCATACAATTTATATGATTGTGTACAGCTCATATGGGTTCATGTGTGTTCGTAATTTTACTCTAAAGCTGCTAATACTGTATTATAGTAGCACAACATTTTCTAGAAGTTTAACCACTTCAGCTCGAGAAGATTTACCCCCCTTCATGACCAGGCCATTTTTTGCAATAGGGGCACTGCGTTACCTTAACTGACAATTGTGCGGTCGTGCAACGCTGTACCCAAATAAAATTGATGTCCCTTTTTTCCCCACAAATAGAACTGTCTTTTGGTGGTATTTGATCACCTCTGCGTTTTTTATTTTTTGCACTATAAACAAACAAAAGCGACAATTTTGAAAAAAAAAAACAATATTTTTTTACTTTCTGCTATAAAACATCCAATAAAAAAATGCACAAAAATCAAATGTATTCATAAATTAAGGCCAATATGTATTCTGCTACATGTTTTTGGTAAAGAAAATCCCAATAAGCGTATATTGATTGGTTTACGCAAAAATGATAGTGTCTAAAAACTACGAGTTATATTTATGGAATTGTATTTCTTTTTTTTTTTACTAGTAATGGTGGCGATCAGCAATTTTTAGCGGGACTGCGACATTGCGGAGGAAAAATCAGACACTAAGGGGTTTATTTACTAAAGCTAAAGAGGGGAATATTAGTCACAATTCTGCAGAGAAAGCAATCAGGTTCTAACCTCAGCTTGTTTAATTCAGCTTTAGCAATAAAACCTGGAAGCTGATTGGTTTCTCTGCAGAATTGTGCCTCTCTGCCCTCTCTAGCTTTAGAAAATAAACCCCTATGTGACACTTTTTGGGGACCAGTGACATTACCACAGTGATCAGTGCTAAAAAATGCACTGTCACTGTACTAATGACACTGACAGGGAAGGTGTTAACAATAAAGGGTTAAATGTATGCCTAGTAGGTGCTTTCTAACTGTGTGGGGGAGGCTTTGACTGGGGGAAGACCGAGATCCATGTTTCTGCTTAGCAACAAGATCTTCATCTTCCCCTCTCACAGAATGGAGGTCTGCCTTGTTTACATAGGCAGACCACCATTTTGCCTCTCTGGAGAACAATCGGTGGGTCCCGGTGGACATTGGGTCCATAAGACCCGCTGATTGGCTCGTACTGTGTCCAATCACATTAAGAGCGGGTCTCCAGCGGCGTACACGGGCACCCCAGAGTGTACGATATCACGTACAGGTACGTGATTTCACACAGGAGGGCCGACCTGCTGCAGTATATCTACGCTGGGCGGTCCCCAAGGGGTTAAAGTAAATCTCCTTATATATTAAAGCAGAACTCCAGGCTGATATAAAATGCACAAAATAAAGTGGATGTAAAGCCGATTTATGAAATTTGAGCTGGGCACATATATCTGCAGTGTTTTCTTATCTCTCTTTAAAGAGTCCCGTGGCTTTCTCCTGCTCCGTTCTACTGTTATCAGCATGATAACTTCAAACAAGTTCTCCGACACATGTGATAAAACCAGCATGAATTTTGTCAGGGTAGGTGCTATAAATAGATTAGCAGAAAGCTGCTCTACTCACAGCACAGCTTTGGAAGTGATAAAGAGAAAAAAACGTTTGGACTTTATATGAGGCATAGGACAAAAAATTCCATAGCCTCCATTCTTAAATGACAAGACTAACTAAAACGGGGGGGGGGGGGGGGGAATTAGGAACTTTGTGTGCAGCATGCGGTGTAGAATGGCTACAAATATGTCTGGCAAGTAACTTGTAATAGTATAAAAACCGCTCTATCATGGTACAATATAAACAAGGAAATATTTTATACAACATAAAATTTATTCCATACATGCAAGCATCATATCATAATAGCATAGTAGCTATATTAATACATGGTAATGCCAGACTCTTTTGATTCATATAGACACTATAGATAAAAACATACATAATGTTTATAGCATGGTACAAAAACTATTAAAAATAATCCTAAAATGTAAACACATAGGTGGCATCAAATAGCTTGACGCGTTTCTTGGAACCCTCCACTCATCAGGAGCAGAGATGCAATATGGATATCTAGAGATATTAATAGATGATAGTAATTAACAATGGGTCTCAGCATAGGAGAGGGGGGTGGAAGGAAACCCACCCTGCTCAGGATCAACTAGGAGACTGAGTGTAAAGCGATGAGGGCTGAAGGCCAGCTGGGGCACTCATCAGTCCTGGGAGCTAAGGTGGTATGACCCAAGGTGCAATGGTGACAGGCCATCAGGAGACAGACTTTTCAGGGAGTGTAGTAACCCATAGATGAGGTGATGTGGATAACATAACCATAAACCTCTGTAAATGGATAAAAATGGTGTATAAATTGACAGAACACAGTATAGTGTATCTAATGAATAGGTAGATTGTGAACCAGCGCTGGTACCAGAAAGTGATGGACGGTATAGTTGACAGAGTGTAGTACATTGAGCCTGAATGAGGAAGTGAAAATTCTAACACGATGTGTACTTTCTAAACAGTATATAAAGCTGAAGACAGCAGATATACATGTAAAACTTATGTATGGAGATTTGTTTAATCTCTGTGTATCATCTGAGGCTGTTCACTTCCCTGGGTATATGTGAGGGTTTACATCCACTTTAATGCCTGGATGCAGTTTTGCAACGTGGCATGTGTTAGTACATATTATTGCAAATACTTAGTGTATCCAGCAGGATTGTACCTTGTTTTTTCAAGATTAATTGTGGCTCCATTTGGTTGTAAATATTAATGGATATATTTCTTATTACCAAAAGAAAACTGTCTCAAAATAGTAAAAAAAAAAAAAACATTTTTCAACTGTAGCTGTATATTTTTGCCATTACCATGACCCACCATCTTGTTTGTGTCCCTTTTTTCGTGTGTCAAATCACTTCTTCCCTTTTGTGCACCCCTAATCCCGCCGCTTTGCCACCATGCGAACGGAAGCAGGTGCAGTTAGCTAGTCTGACACTAAGTGGCTCTTTCCCAAAATAATGTGGTAATAGGGAAATATGTAATTGGGTGTTAGGCCCCCTTTTAAAACAAATGTTCCTGTAGTTATTTAATTGGTGAAGCTAGTGCCCATATACGGTATCTTACAAAAGTAAGAACACCCCTCACATTTTTGTAAATATTTTATTATATCTTTTCATGTGACAACACTGAAGAAATGGCACTTTGCTACAATGTAAAGTAGTGAGTGTACAGCTTGTATAACAGTGTAAATTTGCTGTCCCCTAAAAATAACTCAACACACAGCCATTAATGTCTAAACCGCTGGCAACAGAAGTGAGTACACCCTTACGTGAAAATGTCCAAATTGGGCCCAATTAGCAATTTTCCCTCCCAATGTCATGTGACTCATTAGTGTTACAAGGTCTTAGGTGTGAATGGGGATCAGGTGTGTTAAATTTGGTGTTATTGCTCTCACTCTCACATACTGGTCACTGGAAGTTCAACATGGCACTTCATGGCAAAGAACTCTCTGAGGAGCTGAAAAAAAGTATTGTTGCTCTACATAAAGATGGCATAGGCTATAAGAAGATTACCAGGACTCTGAAACTGAGCTGCAGCATGGTGGTCAAGGCCATACAGCAGTTTACCAGGACAGATTCCACTCAGAACAGGCCTCACCATGGTCATCCAAAAAAGTTGAGTGCACGCGCTAAGTGTCATATCCAGAGGTTGTCTTTGGGAAATAAATGTATGAGTGCTGCCAGCATTGCTGCAGAGGTTGAATGGGTGGGGGGGTCAGCCTGTCAGTGCTCAGAACATGCGCCACACACTGCATTAAAATGGTTATCAGAGAAGGAAGCCCCTTCTAAAGATGATGCACAAGAAAGCCTGCAAACAGTTTGCTGAAGACAAGCAGACTAAGGACATGGGTTACTGGAACCAAGTCCTGTGGTCTGATGAGACCAAGATAAACTTATTTGCTTCAGATGGTGTCAAGCGTGTGTGGTGGCATCCAGGTAAGAAGTACAAGACAAGTGTGTCTTACCTACAGTCAAGCATGATGGTGGGAGTGTCATGGTCTGGGGCTGCATGAGTGCTGCCGGCACTGGGGAGCTACAGTTCATTGAGGGAACCATGAATGCCAACATGTACTGTGACATACTGAAGCAGAGCATGATCCCCTCCCTTCAGATACTGGGCCGCAGGGCAATATTCCAACATGATAACGACCCCAAACACACCTCAAAGATGACCACTGCCTTGCTAAAGAAGCTGAGGGTAAAGATGATGGACTGGCCAAGCATGTCTCCAGACAAGCCCTATTGAGCATCTGTGGGGCATCCTCAAATGGAAGGTGGAGGAGCGCAAGGTCTCTAACATCCACCAGCTCTATGATGTCGTCATGGAGGAGTGGAAGAGGACTCCAGTGGCAACCTGTGAAACTCCGGTGAACTCCCTGGCCAAGAGGGTTAAGGCAGTGCTGGAAAATAATGGTGGCCACACAAAATATTGACACTTTGGGCCCAATTTGGACATTTTCACTTAGGGGTGTACTCACTCAGGAAACAGCAAATTTACACTGTTATACAAGCTGTACACTCACTACTTTACATTGTAGCAAAGTGTAATTTCTTCAGTGTTGTCACATGAAAAGATATAATAAAATATTTACAAACATGTGAGGGGCGTACTCACTTTTGTGAGATACTGTGTATGACAGGATGGACAGAGCCCAAGTTTGGTAGTTTAACACCCAGATAAACGAGCTGTAGTCACCTTGAATTGAATTGTGGTCTAAATGGACTGTGAGTGGGATGCAAAAGGCCTTTTAGGTCAGGTGTTCTCTGGCGTGAGTACTTAGTAGTAGTACACCTGAGAGTGCTAGTAATATCTGGGAGTTTAACTGGCTGGGTAGAGCTACGGAGTGGGACATAGAGAGAGAGACTGGTATAATACAGAAGGTACCTTGTTAATCTCGGCTAACAGAGCAGAATGCTTCACTTTCTAAATCTCAGTTTGAATAGAACAGAATTCTACAAAATCTAGTATGCAGGGAGATGGATCCCAAAACTGTGGTGCCCCCAAGGAGAGAAGAGAGGAGATGCTATGGGAAGAAGACTTATCAGTGATGTGCAATGTTCAGCTTTCACAATGGCTGCAACAGCTTGTCCACTTTTGTGTATGGCGATGTATGCCAAAGACACCTGTCAGTATGTCTATGTGATGTGATGTGTCACTGCCATCTTTGGAGAACATCAGTAAAGTGCAGAATGTATGTTTCTTGTACGCACATTCCTTTCTTCAAGAATATAAAGGCTAATGGCCAGGCATGTCATGGGAAGGCCTATGGCAAGGAATGGGCACAATATGGCGAAGGCTCCTAACTACCAGCAATGGGTCACTGTCCTTCCCAAGAAGAAGATGGATGCGGACTTGCACATTCTAGCGCCAACACTTGGCCAGTCAGAAGTCCACTTACACAGATACCCCTCACTTCTTTGTTTTTTTGATAGTTTGTGACTGCAGTGTGCCCTGATGTCATGGGTTTCCACAGCACTGCTGGCCCAGCCATCTGGTGTCCTTGGTTGCCTTGGTGCAGGCGGCCGCGGTACGCGTTTGCAAACAACATATTGGCCTTTATCCCTGACCCTGATCTTTGACCATTACCTTGACAATAACCTAGATCAAATCCTTTTATATGTATTACTATTATTATTAATAATTTATTTTACATTTTCTCCCGTGGCTAGGAGAAAAAGATATAAGGTATATTTTTCTCCATTCAAGAGGTGAAAGAGTTCAGGGGCTGGTTGTACAGTTCAAAAAACAAACAAACATTCCAAGCTCACTTACCAGCCAGCCTGCAACAAACCAAATTGACCTTATCTAACATTTCACATTAAAAGTAAGGGGTTTAGTTTGCACACATTTGCAAATACATGCACATGGTGCAGAGGCCACATCACAGCACCTGTGTCCTAAATCTATAATTTGAGAGTCTCCAAAATTGGAGCACATATATAGTATAATAATGGATACCAAACCCCTTGTTTTTAATGTGAACTGTTAGATAGGGTCAATTTGGTTTGTTGTAGGCTGGATGGTAAGTGAGCTGCAACTTTTTGTTTGTTTTTTGATATGCCCTTCCATGTGCTCCTTGCTGTAAAGGCCAGCTATAGATGGGATAGTTGCCATTTGTTTGTATTGTTGGTGATTTGGTGCGGGGGGGGGGGGGGTGGCACTGGATACTTTTCTAATTTCCGACCATACCTTATTGTGTTACCGTCACTTTCATAGGTCACGGTGGGGGGGGGGGGGGCGTGGTTTAGTGGTTGTTATGTTTGTTTACCGTTGATAGGGTAGATATCGACCGGAAATGTCGTTCCTCGTGTACCTTCCCGTATAGTTTTTTGTTTGTTTTTCAACGTCGAGTGAATGGTAGGTCGGATGTTGTTTGGTTTAACTGGGATAGATTGTCAAGTGTAATTTTTGTTCCCCAAACCATAGGTAATAATATGATATATACACGAGGTTAAAACCTCTGAGAGTTTAATATCTAAATCCTGTGTCCACGACACTACACCGGAGACGTGGTACACGTACATAAACGTTTACACACGTTTGATTTGGGGAATGAAAATTA
>BLSH010155680.1:26807-53692 GCA_018402905.1 Glandirana rugosa
ATTTTTCATTAGCTAAGTAGTATTTCACATATATTATTGGTATACGTAGGTAGTAATCTAACATTAATTTTTACGTGAAGTAGGTTACAATTGTTTAATCTAAAAAATGTCTTTATTCGTACCTGTCTTCTGTGAGTAAAACTACCGTGACAGTCGTTACCGTCCCCAGTACAAGGACGACTCATTCAGTCGGTTCTCCTTGAAGTAATCCTCTTGGCTGACTTACTCAGCAGGAACATGACCCCTGCCATTGCTGACAGTGCCATCAAAATGAGTGTCTTCTGTCCATGCTTATTTCTGTAAAAAATCTAATTTGTTAACATTGGATGAAGTGCATTTTTAATTACAATCTAATGATGGATGCATATGGTTATTATATACACTTTATGATGAATCGATTACTTTTTACTCTTTTAAAGGCAGACTTTCAGAGGATACATATTAATGTATGAACATGTTAGGTGCACTGGTGTAAGTAGCATATTTGACACATAAAGTGTATTCTTTTTTTTAATGCATCCCACCCTGCTCTTTTATATGTTAAATTTATTTTCAGAAACAATTATGAAATTAAAAAAAACATGAATAATGGCCATAAAATAAATAGCGTGAAGGTTTTTCTAATTTGAGTGCTGTCCATGTGTGTAACACTAAGTAAATAAATAAAATAGAATAAAATTCATGGGTTTAATGAAAGAATATGTAGCATACCACAGCAAAATGTGAGGCTAAAACTTTGATAGTGAAAGGTCTGCAGGAAATCAATTTATTTTAATATGATTCTCTAAAAAGTGACTTAAAATGTAGCCCAAAAATGCCAATCCTGATAAAATATAGGCTACAAATGGGCAATCATGAGCGATACTCAGGCAACAAACAGCCAATTGTTTCAATACATGGGCAACTAATTGGCAATCATTATAATACATTGGTGGCAAACAGCCAATGTAACAATATGCATGCATCAAAAAGGTAGTCTTGACAATATTCTACCACCAAATTAATACATGAGTATTCATGACAACAATTGGGAAGATCCCTCAGTATCAAACGCCCACCCCCCAAGTAAAATGACCCCCTCCTTACCCCAAACAAAAATTCTTCCTCAAGGGGATGTGGTCAGTGACTGGCTTTTGAAAATAATTAAAAGCGCAATTGTTAAAATATCTATTGGAACCTCCTCACACAGGATCTAACTATTTAAAATACCGCTATATTGAAACACATTACCTGGTGACATTCATTGTTCACTGCTTAGTGCTGTGAGAAATGTGTCATGACTTAGCTGAGAATTGGCATTCAGTATGCTTGATTCCCATGACAGCCTTTTAACAGAACACTACAACCCCCAACGGTATCTGAAAACTGAACACAATAGGCTGAGATCACAAACCTAACACACCAGATTAAGCATCCTTATTTAAAAAAAAAAGTGACAGCTATTTTAAAGTGGCGCTTTACCCATAAGAACTTGATAAAAATAATAATGTACTTTAGCAAGCAACATATATTCCACATAATAACATATATCATTTTTCTACCAAAATAAGTGTGTGCAGTAAATTGCCTCCAGCATTTTTCCCGTTTCTTCTTGCTGGAGGCTGCCATTTTGCTGAAGCTCAGAGCACCTAAGCAGCAGTAAATCATAAAATATAACTAAACCCATCAATTTAACAGTTTCAAAAAAGTTACATTCCTGGAATGCCAGGATTGATGACTTTCACATTTACTTGTTTCCTCAAATAAACTGTCAAACCATCAAATGGCTGGTGTCATAACTGTTAACGTGTGCAGCACCATGGCAGTTGGAGGTCAAACAGAAGCAACTTCCTTGGCTGTAAAGGATAGGAGGACTTAATTTCATGTTAAGGCTATCAGTAGATTGGCCTAGTGCCTAAAAGTGCCATAAAATGGAGAGAAACTGAGCATGTGTAGAGGCGGGTGAGTCAGTGTATTACACATTTTAAACAGTATAGACACTTATTTTTAATGTTTTACATAGCTATGCCTGCAAAAGGGGCCAGCCTGAAGTGATATAACAGGACTTAATTTTTTGGCTAAAGTTCCACTTTAAACCACAGCTTTGCAGGGACCACTGTGCAGTAGTAATATACAGAGCAGGCTGTTATAAAGCAACTAAATAAATACAAAATGAATAAGCTGCACCCAATAATAAGCTTAAAAAAATAGCAAAAACAAATAATTAAGGATAATCAGCAGCTACCTGATACATAATAAACATGCAATGTCAAGTCAATAGCAAAGGAGAACCTACTTAGTAGCACAGTGGCTAAGTGGTTAGCACTTCTATCTGACAGCAGCATAGTTTCAAATTCCAACCATGACACTACCTGCCTGGAGTTTGCATATTCTCCCTGTGCCTGTGTGGGTTTCCTACCAAAGACATGCTGGTAGGTTAATTGGCTTCTGTCTAAATTGGCCTTAGTATGTATTAATGTGAATTAGGGACCTTAGATTGTAAGCTCCTTGAGGGCAGGAACTGATTAATGTACAATCTTTATGAAAAGCGCTGCATAAATTGTTGGTGCTATATAAGTACCCATAAGGCCTCATGCACACAGGAAAAACGTCAGTAGCTTTGTAGTGAGCTTTTTGCTTTTTTCAGCGTTACTGCACTGGCGTTTTTGAGTGTTTTTCAGCAGTAGCATTTTTGAGCATTTTTTTTTTTTTAATGGATCAAAAATGTCCAAAAATGTTGGTGAGCCACGTTTTTGTGTGTTTTTGAGCGTTTGAGCGTTTTTACACCTGAAAAACATCTCTCAGAACGCACTAGTCTTAGGTTTTTTTCTACAGCTCAAAAATGCCCCAGCCAAAAACAGCTGATAACAGCCTATGTGTGCATGGAACCATAGGATAACATGATGGGGAGTTTATTGACTGTAGGAAAAAACGTCTGAAGCTAAAAACAGCAGCTGTATAAACGTCCAAAAACGGCAGTGTGTGTATGAGGCCTAATAAATAAATACATGCGCAAATATAAACATATGAATATCATACCAGGAAATATACAAAACAACCATCATAAATAAAATATAGCAAAACAGAAAAAAAACTCCTCTGCTGCCATTATATATTAATGCTACTAAGGAACTGTGTGCAGTCACTCGCATGTATTCCTACATTCAATACAAGTATGTAATGGTGTTGTGCTGTTCTCCCATCAATCACCCAAAAAATGATGAAATGTTCAGTGTAATAACAAATGAAAATCAATATGAGTAAAACCCATATATAACAACACAAATAAATGTGCACAAACTCTCTAATTCTGTAATTCAAAGATCAAAGTGAATTATCCAAAGCTTTTCCAGTGCTACACTGCAAATAATGCAATAACACATGCTCCACCTTAGGGGTTGATTTACTAAAGCTGGAGAGTGCAAAATCTGGTGCAGTTCTGCATAGAAACCAATAAGCTTCCAGGTTTCTTTGTCAGAGCTTAATTGAAAAAGCTGAAGTTAGATGTTGATTGGATACCATGCACAACTGCACCAGATTTTGCACTCTCCAGCTTTCATAAATCAACCCCTTAGTGTCCTCAAAACTCTAACCTTATTTTAAAGACCTATATGTGATACACGTTATAATGCACCATTCCCTTTACAGGGATATTAATCTCCCAGCTTTTCTCTCCTTCTTCAACCCTGTAACTTTGGCACAGGACAACCAGGTACAGTATATGCTCCTTTAATGGAAAGAAACCTTGACTCTTATCTCCTCAGCCACCCAAACGGTTAGTGATGTGCTCAAAAGAAAGAAGTGAACTCCCACTGTACAGCAATCCTCTACATAAAACGTTTATTAAGACCAAAAAAAAAACACTCACATTTGCTGGTGCACTAAACTGGTGCACTGTGGAGAAACAGCCCCCAGTATTCCCCCTTATAACCAATTGCTGGACCTCGTTCCTGCGATGTCACTGTTACTCTTGGTTCTAAAGTCATCCGACTCTGCCCTACACATATCGTCATCAATCACATGATTTAAGGGGATCAAGAGAGGTGACTCTGGCAGGGTTATAACAGAGCATTTTTTTTATTCATTGTCGAAACAAAAACGCGGCCATATTGCCTCACTGTTTATGTATCTATTACTATAGCAACCCAACAGCCACATTACTGATACAAAATACTTTTTTCTATTTCTCCCATCTGACTTCTGTGTCTACCTATCTAGCAAATAAAACAAACAATAAATAGGTACAAAACCCCATAACTTTAAAATGGCCAATACTTAATAAAACTCACATAGGATATATTCCCAAAAATATAATACACAAAGTTAATAACTACTTTATAAAATATAAAGCCATCAGCTTGTGCAAGTTTTCTTCAGCTGGCTCCCTGCTTGAATGTGAAAGTGATGCGGCAGCTGTATAGCCGCAGACTACTTTCACAGAGCAGGAAGTGCTGTGACCCCCCCCCCCCCCCCAATGTTCCCGGGCTCTTTCGCTCTTACCGGGAGCCCAGTCCTACAACCGCCAGCTTCAGGTTTGAGAGATTGGTGTGAGAGCGAGACAAATCCATGCCTCAATCTCACCTGTAAACAAAGAAACTGGCATCACTACCGGTTTCAGGTCCACCATTTCCTAGCCAGGGAACACATCTAATCAAGCTGATCTGTGCTTGATTAGATTCCGTGAAGAGAAGGGGAGACCCCTGTGATAGCAAATGTAAAGAGTAGAGGATCACTGCTACCCCCGACCAGCCTATGTGAATGAATGATAAAGAGTGGCCTCAGCCTACATGTATCCACCAAACTATACACCCTGATGCATTTTGCCCCACTCACCAGTTCTAAGCCAACAGGCAGGATTCCCACATCCACCTCAAATGTGTGGATGAGGGAATCAGATCAGTTCTTTCGTTCAACCTGTGGGCTGAATGAAAAAACTGACTCATGTATGGCCAGCTTAAGAGTCAGGTGAGTTGCTTACAAATATTCTGACTGGGAAAAAATGAATAGGAGGAATGGAGTTAGCATTTCTACTAATTATTTTTTTTAAATGTATCATTGGTTTATTTGTGAAATAATCATTTGTCTTAATGCACAGTAGATTTTTTTTAGGCATAAGAAACAGTGAATGTAACATCACAAAACAGATTGTTTTTATGTCCTAGTAAAAATAACTTAGATAAGTGGTCAGCCATGGTATTCTGAGAACTTTTTCTTGCTTACTTACTCTATTGCTGCCCACTTGTCTTCAAAAAGAGTTTGAATAGGTTTTTTGATGGATGTATGTGTCTCCTGCCTCATTGACTCTATGGTTGAATAAAACATATTTTGGTTTTACAGATCTGTTAAAATTATGCTTCCTTTTACCATTCTAGACATGTCCTAGCAACAACTGGGATTGCCATTTTGGAGTAAATAAGAAAGGTGAAATTAAAGTGGTTGTAAAGGCACAAGTTTTTTTACCTTCATGCATTCTATGCATGAAGGTAAAAAAACCTTTTGTGTGCAGCCCCCCAATACTTACCTGAACCCCCTCTGGATCAAGCGATGGAGGGAAGGGCCAGGGGCTCCACCACGGGAACCGAGAAGAGGAGGATCCGGGCTACTCTGTGCAAAACCAACTGCACAGAGGAGGTAAATATGTTTGTTATTTTAAAGGAGTTGTAAAGTCAGAAGGTTTTTCATCTTAATGCATTCTATGCATTAAGATGAAAAGCCTTCTGTGTGCAGCTCCCCCCTCAGCCCCCGTAATACTTACCTGAGCCCGATCTCTTTCCAGCAATGTCCAGAGTGTCTCAGCTGTCCAAGACGCTTCCTCCTGATTGGCTGAGACACAGCAGTGGTGCAATTGGCTCCTGCAGCTCTTAATCAATGTCAGTCAGCCAATAAGGAGAGAGAGGGGGCAGGGCCAGGCCGCAGCTCCATGTCTGAATGGACACAGGGAACTGTGACTCAGCTAGGGTGCACCTATAGCTGGCTGCTTGCTGTGGGGGCACCCAATAGGAGGGAGGGGCTAGGAGCACAGAAGAAGGATCCAAGGTGAGGAGGATCGGGGCTTCCCTGGGCAAATCCACTGCACAGAGCAGATAAGCATAACATGTTTGTTATTTTTATTGGAAAAAATTAGACTTTACAATCACTTTAATGTGAAAAAAAAGAGTTTAGCAACACTTTAAGGTGGTTTTTGATGGTGTCATGGGCTGTAAGTTTGCCATTTAAGACAAATGTTCCACTATATATGGCACTTGAGGGTTATGGAAGTAAAAAAAAAAAGAAGCCTAAAGACACAGTACACAAATAATAAAAAAAAAA
The DNA here is from genome assembly GCA_018402905.1 of Glandirana rugosa. Taxonomy (NCBI): domain Eukaryota; kingdom Metazoa; phylum Chordata; class Amphibia; order Anura; family Ranidae; genus Glandirana; species Glandirana rugosa. The sequence goes on from BLSH010155680.1 coordinate 33,096, forward strand.
CTCCAATATAAAGAACACGACAAGTAAATGAAACTACCCCAAGTACACCCTTCCTCCCCCCAAAAAACTCTATACAGAGAAAAAAGGATTTTTTTTCCAAACAAATTTTCCCCAGACAGCTCAGAGAATGAAATTGCATTTTTGCTAATTTCACCAATGGCAAGATCAGTAATTTTATTGAAATTACTTCACTCATTCCTACTAGTGATCTTATTGGCCACATGCAGAGAATTAATGGGATCCTGTGAATGTGAAAAATAGTTTATTTAGTAACCAAAGTGACTTCTCTACCAGGAGGGACATAACTCTTGTTAAGAAACATTAGGTGGTTTTTTTTAAATCAACTCTTTTAAAACACTTGTCAACTTTATTATTAAAACATTTACAGCTCAAAGCAAAGTAAAAGAATAGCTGTTCTAGCTTCATGAGATTTAAAAATGAACATGAAAGTGTGTCTTTCTGCTGTGTCTATGAATCTGCCAATTACATTTTCAGCTGCCAGCAGATAAATTAACCAAAATTATATGAATTTTCAATAAGCTACCAGCACACTGTTTTACATGTAAGAACTTAGTGAATAATAATAATAATAATAATAATAATAATAAAATAAATTAAACAATACTTGAACTTTCGTTCTTGCATTTGCAAATATACGTGACAATATAAATATTTTGATGGGAGAATATAGTTAATGCATGTTAAGCACAATGTATGGTAAAATACCTGTGCTTGGAGTTCAAATATGAAAATACCTCAAGAAAGTGACAAAGCAGTTCTATGTAATAATTACAACTGGTATTGTCTTTTATGAATATTTATATTTTCAGCCCTGGCAAGCAGGACATGTAGGGCAAGGGACTTACAATAACAATACTTTTCATTGATTGACATTCTGCAGTTGAGCACACACAAACTTTCACTGCTCCAATTAAAAATGATTTGCAGTTTTATCAAAATAGGCTTTTCCTGTGATGTTGTGTAATTGTAACACAGCACCAACTGATTTTGAAATCTGTTGTTACAGTAGATCCATAAAACACAGCTAGATAAACTGCAAGAGATTGTAAAGGATATTTCTATTTTCATTAAAGCGTCACTAAACCCATATAATTAGGGGGCGGAGCTGGGCTGCACTCAGGGATGGCTGCCTAATTCCATCTCTCTGATACACAGGGGGATTATCAGCTGGACAGAAGGCTACAAAGGCTGCATAATTATCACCACTGGCATCCCTTCATCTGCCAGCACAAAACGGAGCAATGTCCGCAAAAAAAAAAAAAAAGGTACCAGAGCCCAGAAAGCTCACGGAGTTCTTCAACAGCTCCCGCCACGCTGACACAGATTCACAAGATGGCGCCGGCTCCACTCAGCATACACTCACAGGAGCGGCACAGCGCGCCTCCAGACAATCTCTACAGGATTCCATGGACTGCTCAGCTTCCAATGCAGACAACCCCAGGGACAGCTCTATGAGAGCAGCACCCTCCCCGTTTGCCTAACCAACCCACACAGCACCGGTAAGCAAAAAGCACCTGGCTTTCCACCGCACTGACATAGCAGAAGGAGACAGCTCTGAGGACGAGCAATCTGAATCACTATCCTATCCTATCTGCCATTACTTCCTTGTACTCCAATCCTACAGCAAAAGTATGGACCTCGGGCTTCCTCTCTTCCACGTTCCCTATAACCAATGGCACTAGGCAAGGATGCCCCCTTTCCCCTCTTATATTCTCCCTGATAATAGAACCCCTGGCAGCACCCATCCATGATAACCCCCTCATCTCCGGAATCCAAATAGGACCCACGACCCACAAAATAGGCCTGTACGTGGATGACATCATCATAACTATAACAGATCCGCGTAGCTCTCTTCCCCCTATATGCAACCTATTAGAACACTTCGGCATTATCTCCCTGTATAAACTCAACTACTTTAAATGTCAAATGCTCCCAATTAGATTGGACACCTCTCTCAAAAACCAGATATCGTGCGCTGTTCCTTTCTCATGGGCTCCACTATCATCCCTACAGTTATTCCAACTTACCTCATCTAGCTCTAGGATTTTCGGGGTTAATTACAATGCTCTTATTGACAAATTATCCCATATCTCCAAGGAGCTTTCACTAATCCCTGCCTTCTGGGCTGGACGTGTTGCATTAGTGAAAATGTTCATGTTACCACACGTCTTATATGTGTTTAGGACACTGCAGATCCCAACTCTCTCAGCATACTTTCGGAAGCTACAGACAATTATTAATGCCTTCATCTGGGGCAATAAGCGCCCACAAATCAAGGCCTCAACTCTGCTTTGGCCAACAAAATTTGCTGGCCAAGGAGCCCCTAATGTCGCAGCATATTATAAAGCCGCCATATTGTCACAGTTGAGAGAGTGGTGGTCTCCTAGACAACAGCTTGCTTGGACGCAGATAGAGACTACAGCTTTAGAAACCAACCCTAAATTCCTCTTGGGAGCAATGCTGCTCGCTCCATTACCACACAAACACTACCTGGACACGATTACGGCTGCTTCCAGAGTATGGACCTCATTAACCGCTTCCCCACCGCGCGGCGTCTTTTCACGGCGGCAGTGGGGGAGCCTTGCGCGAATCGCCGTAAATAAGCGGCGATTCGCATTTGGCCACCAGGGGGCGCGTGGGGGGAGTGTGCCCGCGGCTCGGGCGGACCCGATGTCCGCCGGCGAGCCGCGATGAGCGGCTACAGGGAAAGAACGGGGAACCGCCGATGTAAACACGGCGGTTCCCCGCCCGGTCAGTGGGGCATGAGAGATCTACTGATCCCTGTCACTGGGATCAGTTAGATCTCTCATGCCCATGTTAGCCCAACCCCCCCACAGTAAGAACACGCCCAGGGAACACTATTAACCCCTAGCTCTCCCCCTGCAGGTTAACCCCTTCACTGCCAATGACATTTATACAGTAATCAGTGGACATTTAAATTTCTGATCGCTGAATAAATGTCATTGGTCCCAAAAAAGTGTCAAAATGTTCCGACATGTCCCCCCCAATATCGCAGTACCGCTAAAAATCGCAGATCGCCGCCATTACTAGTAAAAAATAAAAAAAAAATAAAAACCCCAGAAATGAATTCTCACCATCCGTAAACGCGGCCACTTTTGCGCAAACCAATCAATAAATGCCAATTGCAATTTTTTTTATCGCAAATATGAGGAATTATATAAATCGGCCAAAAACGGTGAAAAAAAATGTTTTTATATATTTTTTTTGGGGATTTGAATTTTAGCAAAAAGTAAGAAATTTTGGTTTTTTTGCAAAATGGTCGCTCTTCTTTTGTTTATAGCGGCGATAAGAAATGACGCAGAGGCGATCAAATACCACCAAAAGAAAGCTCTATTTGTGGGAAAAAAAGGACGCAGATTTTGTTTGGGTACAACGTCGCACGACCGCGCAATTGTCAGTTAAAGCGACGCAGCGCCGAATCGCAAAAAGTGCTCTCGTCCTAAAGTGGGAAATTCTTCCGGGGCTGAAGTGGTTAACAAAACCCAATAGCCAACCATCTGTTAAATCTCTCTCCAAAATCCCCCTAAGATCCTTGGAAGCTATCATCCCACACGCCTCACTGTGAAAGTGGGAGGAAGCAGGTATTACCTCACCATCTCTACCGGAATGAACACCTACAATCTTTGAGGACCTGGCACTCTCCTTTGCCCTTCCAAAAACTATGTTCTACTAATACCTCCAGATACGCCACACTTTACAACGCTCATGCTCCCACGGGACTACACTAGCGGGAGACATCTTGGAAATCTTTAATTTCTCCAAACTATCATGGAAAGGAATCTCGCCCATATACCATCTCCTCATCAAACCACCTCAGGAGGGGAAAACTACAACTATGAACTCTTGGGAACTCACCCTACAATTCAGTGTCTCCCCAGAGCAGTGGTACTCGGAAAACTCCCTACCATTACGATACTCCAGATGTATCGCACACTGGGAATCCTTACAGAAACTCCTGCATCACTGATATATGACCCCAAATAGACTAGCAGCTATCTCCTCGGAGCACTACTCCCTATGCTGGAGAGCATGCAAGGAAAAAAGCACACCAGCCCACATATGGTGGTACTGCCCAGTCATCACTGCATTCTGGAAAGACGTATTAAAATTGATTGAATCTATCGTAGGCAGGCCTAGTACTCCAGACTCGAGACTAGCACTCTTTGGCATCAACATGAAACTTTATCCTAAAATTTACCATTACCTGCTCACCCACATTATCATAGCAGCCCGTCTATCCTTGGCCCAAAATTGGAAACAAGCACCCCCACTTACTATATCCACAACTATTGACATCCTTAATGAACAAGCATACTACAAACTTATGTTTGCTAAAGCACATCTTCAGTTAAATAAATTCCATACCCAATGGGACTTTTGGCTTCACCATCCTAAATGTTCTTTAACCATATAGCAACCTAAGCATGCCATATGACTAGTAGCCCACCTTTTGCCATAGAGGTGAAATTGCCTCTTGGCCTCAACCACACTGTACCAGCACACTGCTTAACCTATCAATACCCCTCTCTCTTTTTTTTTCTGCTTTACTTTCCTTGTTGCCTCTTTTGAATTTTGAATTCTGAATTTTGGCTAACCATATAGTTAAATTGCTCTTTGTTAAATGCTCCAGTATCCTGCTGTTCATGTCACATCCAATCCTACTTAACAACTAAGGTGTACTTACAGTGACATCTGGGTACAGGTCGTACTTATCCCTTCCCGCAGAATGCTCCTATATGGGGCAGTGAGGGGCTTACAGATTGACACAGCCCTCAAACACCCAGTACGCTCAGCCCAGGTTAAGTGACATGAACATCATATATGGGACCATATATGTGAGACTGTATATTTTCCTTCTCTTGTTCTCTCAAATATGATACTGGTATCTGACTGTTGGTCTGTTGAATGAAAATTCAATAAAAAACTTTTGGAATGAAACCCATATAATTAAAAAACAACTATTAATACTGTAAATGCTGTATTACATGCTGTTCATACTCACGCATTCACTGTGAGATTCATTTTCTGTATTCTGCAAAAAAAAAACTAGATGATCTTGCAGTTCTCTGTCTTCCCCTTCTTCCCCAATTAATCTAGGGATTTTGCAGAGCAGTGTTGGCACCTCTGCACATGCTCAGTTTTCAGTGAGTTTCTATGTTGAGCATTTCCTCCCTATCACATCTGAACAGCCCATGTGATTATAGAGTCACACATGTAGGGGTATATATCAATGAGGGTAATGGCGCCCTGACGTGACAAATCAAAATGCAGTGCTATAATGGTATAAAATTATAAACAATAGGGTCGCTGCCCCTTCAAGACCTTAGGTGGTCAGATAAGCAAGCAAAAAAAGGAAGTCAAGCGCTGACCCATTTTTTGGAAAAACCATAAAAGAAGAAAGGCAATAATTCACAAATAAAAAAAGTCCAATAATCCTTCAACAATCGTCCATTGAGAGGAATCCAATAACCATGTGCATCCACATAAGTTCCAACTTCTTCTATAGTAAAAGTTTTGAAAATAGATGGCCACTCACCAGATGGTTTGACCTCCTTTTTAGGGGTAGGTCAAAATGCGCCTCTGGAACCACTGTTCCTATAAAGGGAGGTGTGTGTTTTCTCCTCTTCTCTCTTCAGTATTCTTTCCGCTAGTGAAGAAAAAAGGACTCCACCAAGGACACAGATGAAAGGATCATTGTGTAGTATTTATTTGCAAATGGGTAATAAAAACAATTAAAAAGTTTACACTCACATTTCCATGTGCCTAACCTGGCACTAGGTTGACCAGCGTGTAGCTCGTGAGCCTGTGCGGCAAACAGCTGTTGTTTCGAATAAAGCGTGTCAAATCGTCCGTATGTCGTTATGGCGTTCGCATGCCAACGTCCGGAAGTGCACGAAAGAACGTCTTCTACGTACGTTTCGCCGTCTTGGCGTCTTCAGGAAATGACCTGCGCCCCCCCCACCCCAAAGCACCTTGTCCCCATGTTGATGGGGAAAAGAGCCTCTTCCCCACAACCCTGGGCTGTGGTTGTGGGAGTCTGCGGGTGGGGGGCTTATCAGAATCTGGAAGTCCCCTTTAATAAGGGGGCCCCCAGATCCCGGCTCCCCCCTATGTGTAGTATCGGGTATATCGTACCCCTACTAATTCACCAAAAAGTGTCAAAAAAGAAAAAAACCACAGGAGACAATTAGGGGCAAGTGCTTTATTAAAGAAAAAAAAGAAAAAAGTGTCCCCCGTTGTAATCCATCGTAAATCACGCCATGCGACGGACCCGAATAAAAAGAAAGCTGAAACAGCTCCTCCTCCATGGGAGGGCTCCCGCCTTCTGCACGCTCTTTGCTTTGACAGTTTATTTATGTGGAAGGGCATGGCCACCTGGTGACGTAAGCACGTTCCCTGCCCCCTCTGATATCACGAGTCAGAAGGGGCGGGGTCGCTCATTTGCATCACCAGGTGACCCCGTCCTGCCATATAAAATAATTGTCAAAGCAAAAAGCGTGCAGACAGCAGGATCCCTCCCAACAGAGAGAAGCTGTGTGCGCAATGCATTATGGGACGCTTCGCGGCAGTGAAGTCGCTGTGTACGCCCCATAATGTTCAAAATCCGATGAACGGACGAACACCCGATGTTCAAGTCAAACTTACGTTCGACTCGAACCGCTGGCCCATCCCTAATTACATGTAGGTTGATGGAGGCTTCACTACCCTCTTATTCAAAGATACTGGCTGGAGGGGCATGAAACAGCCTGTGACTGGCAGACATCTGCCCACACCATGTTGTTGCCAATATTATATATTTGTATGACAATTTAAAACAGTTTATTGATAATAATTATTTATTTTTATTCTGTATTCCAAAGATTGTTTTTTTTTTTTTTTACCACGTGACCAGCAGCAGAGGGCTAGAAGATCCTCCTGCTTATGTTACCCTGCAGACAGGCTGGGAAAGATCTGGGTCATGTGACAGCTGTATATCGATTAGGAAAAAGGTATTTTTTTTAATTAAAATAATTACAGTGCCATCCATCATCCACATACAGAAATAAAAGGGACAATGTATAAATGTATATTAAATAGTGTGTGTCACTAAAAGTTTGCTTGCTTGTGTCTCCTGTGAGACCAGGAAGAAGGGAGATTGGTGCTGCAGCCAGGACAGTACTAGATTGTGAGAGGACGCAGGTAAGTGTTTAGAGAGGGGGGGGGGCAAGTAGTGGGGAGTTTCTTACCTCAGAATGCATTAATGTAAAAAAATGTTAACATTTAGAACTACTCTCGGGAGGGGTTTAGGTGTATATTCTTTCATGTTATTTCATAGAGGGAATCCAATTAGATTTTGATTGAAACTAAAGCAACAAAACAATACAAATTTAACCTTTCCTACTCTATTCAAAACAAAAAAAAAAGTTTTGGTTATGTATATTATTTAATTGATAAAGGAGACCCTCTTTAGTTTATATGATAATAGTTTATTTAGCATACGGGCTACTGAAAACTTATAGATATGCAACTTCATTCCTGACTGATGACCTCTATGGAATATACTGCATTCATGGAAATGTGTAGTAGATGGTCCCTTGAATAATGTGCAGGTAATCTATAAAAACATAATTTTTACCATTACATTCTTATTAAAATTGGTTTGCCAAATTTACTACAAATAAACCAAGAAGTCTATTGCAAATAAGGAAGAAGTCTGATTAGAAATGTGCTGTAGTTGTTCTTTAGTAATGTATATAAAATGCTTAATACACTCATATGGGAATAAATTAATACGTTTTATCTTCTTTACTGATAAGCAAGTTTTGAGTGGACAAAAGCACAGCTGATTTTATGCATGCTTTATGATTATATAATCTAAAACATGAATCTGATACAAAGAAACAATAATGATCCACTAAAGTATTTTTTTTTAAAGTGAAAGATGTAAAAAATAATGATTAAAGTGGTAGTAAAGTTCTGGCTTGTAAAAAAAAAATCTCCCTTCAAGGTAAAGCCATAATGTGCTAGTATGCATTGCAAACTAGCACATTATGAAAGACTTATCTTGAAATGATGCCCTCCAGCGGCACTCTGACACCGCTGACAGGACTTCCATTTTCACCTGGTCTTCCTTCCGGGGTTGCGGCCCTTCTTTTGGAGGGGCTAAGATTTGCTTCTTGTAAACATGCTGTGTATCTAGCACTCGGAGTGCTTTTTATGTGAGTGCAAACATTTTTATTAAGTAATAAAAGTACTTTTTATACTGAGAGCATTAGATGTGGCTATTTCTTTCTTACATGGGAGCACATCACCTGTGTGAAGTAAGGAAATAGCTAAGCCGATATCAGCAGCAGAATGTACTTTCCAAAATGGGGTCATTTGGGGGGGTTTTGTGCTATCTGGGCATTCCATGGCCTCCGAAACTGTGATAGGGAGTGTGGAGTAAAATCACCTTTTTACGTACTTAGAAAGCCTGAAGGCGTTGATTGGACTTTGGGGTCCCGTACGCGGTAGACTGCCAGAAAGTCTCACATATGTGGTATCCCCGTATTCAGAAGAAGCAGCAGAATGTATTTTGGGGTGTAATTTCACATATACCCATGGCATGTTCAAGTAACTTATCATTTAGTGAGAACTTTGAGAAAAAAAAAAATGTAATTTCCCAGAAACTTGTAGCAAAATATAAAATATTCCATGGACTCAACATGCCTCTCAGCAGATAGCTTGGGGTGTCTACTTTCCAAAATGGGGTCATTTGGCGGGGGGGTTGTGCTATCTGGGCATTTCCTGGCCTCCAAAACTGAGATAGGTAGTGTGGGGTGAAGGCATAAATTTTTGCCCTTAGAATACCTGAAGGCGGTGATTGGTTTTCGGGGTCCCGTACGCCGATAGGCTCCCAATAAGTCTCACACATGGGGTATCCCCGTACTCAGGAGAAGCAGCAGAATGTATTTTGGGGTGTAATACCACATATACCCATGGCATATGTGAGCAATATATCATTTCATTAACAACTTTGTGTAATTTTTTTTGGTCATCTTTCAATCACTTATGACAAAAAAATAAAATATTCAATGGGCTCAACATGCCTCTCAGCAAATTCCTTGGGGTGTCTACTTTCCAAAATGGAGTAATTTGAGGGGGTTTTGTACTGCCCCTCCATTTTAGCACCTCAAGAAATGAGATAGGCAGTCATAAAATAAAAGCTGCGGAAATTCCAGAAAATGTACCCTAGTTTGTAGACACTATAACTTTTGCGCAAAGCAATAAATATACGCGATTTGGCTTTTTTTTACCCGAGACATGTGGCTGAATGCATTTTTGGCAAAAATGTATGACTAAAATTTAGTTTATTGTATTTTTGTAATAAAATAAAGTTGAAAATATCATTTTTTTAAAAAGCGCAGTGGTGAACAAATACCACCAAAAGAAAGCTCTATTTGTGGGAAAAAAAGGACGCAAATTTCGTTTGGGTACTGCATTGCATTACCGCGCAATTACCATTTGAAGCTGTGCAGTGCCAAATTGAAAAAAGGGCTCCGGTCCTAAAGCTGGAAATCCTTCCGGGGCTGAAGTGGTTAAAGAACATAGAATCATTATTAGACATTTAATATTAGGTATAAAACCTATTAGTTCTAGAAGATAGAAATTCTCCTTACCACCCATATGAATATCTTAGGTTATCAAAATACACAATGTTTAACCACTTAAAGCTGGAAGGTTTTCCAGCTTTAGGACCAGAGCATTTTTTGCGATTCGGCACTGAGTCGTTTTAATCGACAATTGCGCGGTTGTGCGACGTTGCACCCAAATAAAATTTGCGTCCTTTCTTTCCCACAAATAGAGCTTTCTTTTGGTGGTATTTGATCGCCTCTGCATCATTTCTGATCGCCGCTATAAACAAAAGAAGAGCGACCATTTTGCAAAAAACCCCCAAATTTCTTACTTTTTGCTAAAATTCAAATCCAAAAAAAAAATATAAAAAACATTTTTTTCACCGGTTTTGGCCGATTTCTATTCTTCCTCATATTTGTGATAAAAAAAATCACAATTGGCGTTTATTGGTTTGCGCAAAAGTGGCCGCGTTTACGGATGATGAGAATTAATTTCTGGGGTTTTTATTTATTTATTTTTTTACTAGTAATGGCGGCGATCTGCGATTTTTAGCGGTACTGCGATAGTGCAGCGGACATGTCGGACATTTTTGACACTTTTTTGGGACCAATGACATTTATTCAGCGATCAGAAAATTAAATGTCCACTGATTACTGTATAAATGTCATTGGCAGTGAAGGGGTTAACCTGGGGGGGGGGGGAGCTAGGGATTAACTGTGTTCCCTGGGTGTGTTCTTACTGTGGGGGGGGGTTGGGCTACCATGGGCATGAGAGATCTAACTGATCCCAGTGACAGGGATCAGTAGATCACCCATGCCTGCACCAACAGAGCGGGGAACCGCCGTGTTTACATCAGTGGTTCCCCGCTCTTTGCCTGTGGCTGCTCATCGCGGCTCGCCGGCGGACATCGGGTCCGCCCGAGCCGCCGGCATACCCCTCAGGAGTGCGCCGGGTGTGCACGCCCCCTAGCGGCCGTTCGCAGATCGCTGTGTTTTTACGGCGATTCGTGCACAGCAACCCGACTGCCGCCGTGAAAACACAACAAGCGGTCGGGAAGTGGTTAAAGGAAAAGTCTCAAAAATTAAAACTTTTTGTATATTGGAATGCATGGCTGACAAAGATGTCATGATAGATGCAGTTCCTCCAAGTTTGATAAAAAAAATATTGGTTAGGTTTACCTGTTTCTTTGTTATTGTTTTAAGCTTATTGGTATGGTACAGTAAGACAGTACCATTCACTCTTGCTTATGATGTCAAAGTGACAATGAGACATTGGGATTGATTTACCAAAACTGGAGAGTGCAAAATCTGGTGCAGCTGGGCACGGTAGCAAATCATCATCTAGCTTTAACTGGAAGTTGATATTTATTTATATGCACTAACACTTACATTATTAGGACACGTATTTGAGGTGTTCCCTTCTTCTGGGTCCAAGCAGTACCACTACACAAATTTTTAGCCAAATGTTAACCAGGACATTTACATTTTCAGAACAGGCTTTTAAGGCGTTTCTTTCCTCTTGGTCCAAGCAGTACTGATGCACAAAGTTTTATCTGAATGTTAAATGGGGCATAGACACACAAACACACACATACAAGAAAGGTAATTTTGCTGGGACAGTTGTTAAGATAAGCTAAGTGGGCCTTGGAATAGGAGAAATTGTAATAAGCAGTAGGTGGAATTGGCGCTGCTAAAATAAATTAATAAATGCTAAAGTATTTCTGAAGGGTATCCAGAGCTGGGATATTCTCTGGTGTTGAACTTTCAACCTTTTCAGGAGCTTCTTTACTACTGGCCCTTCTTTTTCCCTAATTGCAAAGATATAATATATAAAAAGTTCCCAAGAAGGTTGGAAGCTCAAAACCAGAGAAGAACCCAGCTCTGGATACCCTTCAGAAATACTTTGGAATCAATGACCACCCGAATCCACCTGTGTGTCAGAAGGGGCTGAAGAAGTCCCGTCTGGAGCAGAGCTTGGATTTGTCAGTACAGAAGGGTGAGATTGAAAATGCAGAACAGATAAATGACCAGCTGGCCACCCGAGAGCACATTGGGACAGAGAGGAGCCCAAGGAGGTAATCGTTAGGACCCTGCTTGCAGTCATCTGTTAATGTGGAGGCTTTTTACCCTTTGATGGGTACAGTCATCTGGTGAGTGCATCATAAGAGGGGGGCACGAGTGTGACACGAAGATACTGCCTGCATGCATTTCATGACTTTATATCATATGGTTACACTAATATCACCGCATTCAGTTGTTGATTATATTGCACTATAACACTTTGTCAATGACAAGGCACATAAGCAATTTTCACTTGCACTCGGCGGCTTTAGCGAAACGTTTTGTTTGTATGGTTTTCATTTTTTAATTTTTTTAGATTTTTTCATATTTGTATATATATATTTATATTATATATTTATATTATATATATATATATATATATATATATATATATTTAGTTATCACTGCTATATCTTGATTGTATTGCATACTGGCACTTTGATTAAGGGATTAGTTACATATGCAATTTGCGCTTGCACTTAGCACTTTGGCATTCAGCTTTTCATTGTTCCTGCATTTATGGTTTTAAACACATATAAATATAATTTATTTTAGCAGCGTCAATTCCACCTACCCCTTATTGTAAATTATTTTGGTCAGCCATTTTTTGATGGTTGGAATAAGTAGAGGCAGCGGCTATCAGTCTTTCTTCTTCAGTCCATAGCATGGAATTATTCACTTTATTTTTATCTTGAAATAGTAGGAATAAGGCCTCTTGTACACAGGACCATGTAGCTGCAGTGTGTCTCTCCTGGCATTTAGTGCACCTGAGAGGGACAGGTGTAGTGTCCCATCCCGCTGCAGGCAACCTGTCAAAGTCTATGGCAGGCTGAGGCTGTACAGGGATCAGTACTGTACCAAGTGGTACCTGCATTCCAGACCTTCATCTTCAAAAGCAGTGGGCCCTAATTGTCAGTACCACACTGAGGTAAAAATTTTGTACATTATCTCAAATAGACTCATTATCTCAAATACATTATGTCAAATAGATTTATCCTTCAGAGTCCAAAAGTTTCCCTTTACTGAATATTTTGAAGGCTAAATTCACACTTGTATATGAATGTGTGAAAAACCACACAATTTTGTGAGCATTCACAAAATATGTATGTAGTGCTTGTCAGTGGCGGCCCGTAAACAGAGGGTGCATGGGCGCCGCCCCCCCATCCATGCATCCAGCCCCCTGATCTACATATTAGGGCGCCGGACTATGGATTCCAATGGGGGAGTGTTTTTTTGAGGCACCTGATTAGAGCCGGAGGCTCTAATAGGCTTTAAAAAAGGGTGGGCTTGAGGCGCAGATCACTGCTCCCTGATCCCACCCTGTTGTGTTATGATAGCAAATACATTTTTGCTATTTTCACACTAAAGTTCCTCCCCGCCAATCAGGACACAGGTCGTGAGACCTGTCTCCCAATTGGCCAAAGTGTCAGGCATTCCTATTGGATGCCTAGCGCTTTGGCAGAAGAGGAGGCACACAGCGGAGGAAGCTTGAGGAGTGGACACTGGAACCACCACTGCCCGCACTCCAGAAAAGGAAGGGAGGACACCACAGCACCGCAACATGAGCAGGTAAGTGCCAGACTGCCCAGGGGGGGAGGGGGATTGTTCTGTCTCAGTGCCACACCTCCGGGGGGGTGAAGATGGTTGTTTGCCGCCCCCCCAAAAGAAGAACCCACCAGCCGTCACAGGTGCTTGTGGTGCCATGCATTCTTATTGCCACCCTAAATTTGGCAAACAAGATACACCACAAGCATGACTAAAAAAAAAACACAAAGCTCGGAAACTTACTTGAGCAAGTTTGCCATTTTGGTCACGTGTGTATTCATTTCCATGGCTACCCTATGTGCGAAGCTCGACAACGCATGAAAAACTTGCAAAACGTGCCTATGCACGGCACACTGCATAGTGTTAATAGGGGCTAACGTTTCCTTTAATAACGAAAACATTCATGTCTTCCATAGAGTGATCCAGATGTAAGAAATGTCTCACAAGTATACAGTAATTTTGTTTGTTCTTTTATGGTATGTCTTTGTAATGTTTCTCAGTAAATATTCTTTGTACAAATCAATAAAGAAAAAAGTCCACAAAAATGCTTTTATCTCTTTCTGCTCCATCCTGCACAAGTGCTTTGCACCTTTTTTTTGTCCTGTTGTTCCACGGACAGGGAGTGATAGAACATCTCCTCATTAGGCTCTGTTCACATTAGTCCAATTCTCGGACCGCCATTAGGAGCACCAGTCGCATTACGTCACAAAAACAATGATTCCCAATGAGAGCCATCTTAACTGGTCCAACTTGTGTTTTTCAAAGTTGGACTAACTTTGAAAAAGGTTCCTGTACTACTTTTGTCAGACTTTGATCCTATCTTCAGTGATCTGACTTTGGCATGCGACTTGTGCTCTGGGGATCCTGAAGGGGAACTCCACGGCAAATTTTAACCGCTTGCCGATGGCTGATCGGCATTTGACGGGGCGACAGTGTGGCTCGATTGCGCGGATCGCCGTCATATGACGGCGGCCGCGAGATCGAGCCCAGTGAGCGTGCGCGTGCTGCCGGATGCGCGCCCGCGCGCTCACTGTGTCCAGGGAGGGCCAGGGAGTGGGTGCGGCAGAGTTGATCTGCGCTGGCCACCCGCTATGCCCCCCCCGGAGTGAAAGAACGGAGGTCTGTGTAAGTAAACACGGACCTCCGTTCTGTGAGAGGGGGAAGGGCTGTGATCACAGCCTTCCTCTACATTGATTCCCAATGAGAGCCATCTTAACTGGTCCAACTTGTGTTTTTCAAAGTTGGACTAACTTTGAAAAAGGTTCCTGTACTACTTTTGTCCGACTTTGATCCTATCTTCACTGATCTGACTTTGGCATGCGACTTGTGCTCTGGGGATCCTGAAGGGGAACTCCACGGCAAATTTTAACCGCTTGCCGATGGCTGATCGGCATTTGACGGGGCGACAGTGTGGCTCGATTGCGCGGATTGCCGTCATATGACGGCGGCCGCGAGATCGAGCCCAGTGAGCGTGCGCGTGCTGCCGGATGCGCGCCCGCGCGCTCACTGTGTCCGGGGAGGGCCAGGGAGTGGGTGCGGCAGAGTCGATCTCCGCTGGCCACCCGCGATGCCCCCCCGGAGTGAAAGAACGGAGGTCTGTGTAAGTAAACACGGACCTCCGTTCTGTGAGAGGGGGAAGGGCTGTGATCACAGCCTTCCTCTACATGGAAGGTGTGATCACTTCCCTTCCCCAGCTAGGGCAGTCCACACACAGTTAGAACACGCCCAGGGAACACAGTTAACCCTTAAAGCGCCCCCTGCAGGTTAACCCCTTCACTGCCAACGGCATTTACACAGTAATCAGTGCATTTTTATAGCACTGATCGCTGTATAAATGCCAATGGTCCCAAAAAAGTGTCAAAATGTTCCGACATGTCCGCTGAAATATTGCAGTACCGCTAAAAATCGCAGATCGCCGCCATTTCTAGTAAAAAATAAAAAATAAAAAAACCCCAGAAATTAATTCTCATCATCCGTAAACGCAACCACTTTTGCGCAAACCAATCAATAAAAGTCCGATTGCGATTTTTTTTATCACAAATATGAGGAAGAATATAAATCGGCCAAAACCGATGAAAAAAAATGTTTTTTTATATTTTTTTGGATTTGTATTTTAGCAAAAGTAAGAAATTTGGGTTTTTTTGCAAAATTTTTGCTCTTCTTTTGTTTATAGCGGCGATCAGAAATGACGCAGCGGTGATCAAATACCACCAAAAGAAAGCTCTATTTGTGGGAAAAAAAGGACGCAAATTTCGTTTGGGTACAACGTCGCACGACCGCGAAATTGTCAGTTAAAGCGACGCAGTGCCGAATCGCAAAAAGGGCTCTGGTCCTAAAGTGTGAAATCCTTCCGGGGCTGAAGTGGTTAAAAAAAATGGCATAGTATCCCCCTCCAGGAGCATACCAGGCCCTTTGGTCTGGTATAGATTGTAAGCGGAACAATTTAAAAAAATGGCACAGTGTTCCCTCCAAAATCCATACCAGACCCTTATCGGAGCAGTCGGGCAGGCCAGGAAATGGGGTGGGAAAGAGTGAGTGACCCCCTCCTGGACCATACCAGGCCACATGCCCTCAACATGGGGAGTATGGGTGCTTTGGGGCAGGGGGGCTCTGCGCTCCCCCCCAAAGCACCTTGTCCCCATGTTGATAAGGGCAAGGGCCTCTTCCCGACAACCCTTGCTGGTGGTTGTCGGGGTCTGTGGGTGGGGACTTATCGGAATCTAGAAGCCACCCTTGAACCCTTTTTTTTTCAGGTGAATGGGTAGGGGTACAATGTACCCCATACTCATTCACATACGGTGGAGGGCCACCTTGTTACTCGCAGCCTGCAGCCCCAAAGCACCCATACTCCTCATGTTGAGGGCATGCTGCCTGGTATGGTCCAGGAGGGCGGGCACGCTCGCTTGTCCCCACCCCCTTTCCTGGCCTGCCGGACTGCATGCTCGGATAAGGGTCTGGTATGGATTTTGGCCGGAACCCCATGCCATTTTTTTTAAAAAATTGGCATGGGGTTCCCCTTAAAATTCATACCAGACCAAAGGGCCTGGTATGCTCCTGGAGGGGGGCCCCATGCAATTTTTTTTTTTTTTAATTTGGCATGGAGTTCCCCCTCAAGATCCCCAGAGCACAAGGTATTGTCGGAATCAAAGTCAGATCCCTGTTCACAGGAAATCAGTCTGACTTTGACCCTATGTAGGACAGTAAATCGCACAGCAAAGTAGGATCAAAGTCGGACCGTTTAAATGTCGGATAGTGTGAACCCAGCCTTAAGGTACACAGAGTAAAATAAAAGACCTGACAGAAATGTGAACATTCGCCCACTATATTAAAACCATTATACAATGGTCTGTAGCTGAACTTTGAAGAAGTAATACGTAGAGGTTATAAGTTATTTAGCATGTTAGTTTGTTAGAATGCTTTCAAAACCTGTGCTAGTTTTACATTATGATTTTTTTCTATTTGACCTGACTATTTGTAAAAAGAGATAAGTGGTATGCTGAGGTACGGCATTTATAGAAAGCTCCACTCATGATCAATTTATAACCCAAAACAACTGTGTCACAGAGATCCACCCCTACAAATGAAGATGAAGTAAGCTTTTCGAATTGCTGGTGGATAGAAAACAGTCAATGTATGTATGGGGAAAGCAAGGAAAGAAATCTCTAAAAGCAGTTAATACATCATAAAATAATCTCTTGCACTCTATAAAGAAAATAATTGGAAAAACAATACCAGTAAAAATTTCTAATTTTTACCCATAATTTGTAAAATGTTGTTAATCCTATATATGCTCTTATAGGTCTTTTAAATGCTAAAAATGTTTCTAGTGAAATTATAGTGACACATACAAATGGTGAAAAAAAGATTTTGTGTTGTAAGTAATTTTTTGGCCAAAATGATTATTCTTATTTATAATATAATAAAAGTAATATAATTATCAGTTATAGATTTATGCTAGGTGGCCAAAAGTTAAAAAATAAGTTGATGCTAACTGTGTACCCCAGGCTAACTAAGTACACAAGTTTTTGTCTTTATGTCCCAAGGCAGCCAGTGAGGAAGAAAGAAGGGGACCTAAAAGAAATGAAGACCCTCTCTTCAAAACATGAGCACAGTTCCAGACACTGGAAATTTACACATCTCTACTATCTTATGAAAAGGGGCCACATCAGGTTGCAGTTTACTTGTACTCATTGGTGGGAAACAAATGCAAAGCACCTGAAAAAAGGGATAAAAGACCCTATCAAAACAGAAGCTGAAATTCTTCAATTTTTTTTTCTAAGAAACAGAAGAAGCAATCTCCGGGGCTATCATCGTTATCCTTCCTTCACTACCTGGTAGGTTACTGATTTTTTAACACATACTGTGTGTAGACCAGGAGTTGGGTCTCAACTAAATAGCTAAGCAAAGATAATTAAAGTGATCCTGCTGCTGAAAGATTGGATAAAAAGCTCCCACAAAAGAAGACATTTCTTACTTATATGTCCTGACAGCTGTTCGCAGAATCTTTGCTCTGTTTCCAAGCAAAACCACCCAATCTCAAACATTCAATAAGTTGAGTTGAGTTGAGATGAGTTTTTGTGTTGCCAACAATTTGGAACAGTGCATTGGAGCCAATTAGGATTTTTTTTTTTACCATCTAACTAGTACTATGCCCATCCTGATCATCATTTCATTCTAGACTATGTGGGTCTGTTTGCAAAGGATTCATGGGATTCCAGAGATTGGTCAGCAGCAGAGTATACAGTGATGTCCTGAATTCCTTCCTCCTCAAACTCGAACCTCTCCCTACTGCTAGGTCACTGTCCCTGACAAACGGGGGTCCTTTCCTACTCTAACAACTTACCAATGTGCACTAAATGCAGCATGGCACTGGTATATATTGTCCAAGAAAGAGCTGGCACATCTGCAATAGGATATACTTTCTTCTTTATTGCATCAAATCCATGTAAAATAGCAGCGAAAAACTGATGCGTTTTGACATTTGAGCCTTGTTCACAGCATATATGGATATATGCTGTGAACAATGCTCAAACGCCGAAACGCGTCAGTGTTCGCTTCTATTTTAAATAGATTTTATGCAATAAAGAAGAAATTATATCCTATTGTGGATGTGATCTTTCTTGAACTATACGTTTGAATGTGCATTGGGTGTGTGGAGGATACCCTAAGCTAGAGCACCTGCAACAGGGAATGTATTACCAGCCCTATACAGAGACAGCTACACAGTTCAGAGTGGTGCTTGAATGTTGTTGGAGTTTGCCACTGGTATATATATATTACCACTGCACAAAAGATGGCTGCCAAAGTTCACTCAGTGTTGCAGTGTTAAATCAGACTACTGCTTACCTGGTGACCCATATGAAATCTGCAGAGAAGCAATGCTCCCCTCAGCCTCCACTCCATCTGCTCAGTGGTGCAACAACACAGCACCACCTACAGACTGTAGGAAAAAAATTACACCTGCCAATATATATTTAGTAAAAATATATTTTGTTTTTTTTTTTAGGAGAGAGTTGCATTTTATTGTTCTTGTGCAGTGTCTTTATTTCAATGATCATTCATAGTTAACATACTACTACAGAATTATACCAAGACAAATCTAAGCCACAGTATACCTCCAATCATGGAGTGTAAAGCTAAAGTATTTTCATGAACTCAGTTGTATAGCCTTAAAAAAATAACTGTCCAACAATTGTTGAAATGCATGGTAAATTATTCTTGTAATGATCTAAAAATCAATACAGGATACACTTTTTATCGATCCAGATTACCATAACAAGTTGAAACCCACAATACCTACAGTATTTAAAGGGTTTCACTATCAGTGGCATCACTAGGCCTGGGTACCTGAGGCCCAAGCTTTGGGTACTGCAGAAAGAGTTAATAAATAGATGACCTGCCCTGCCTTAGCATTACCTAATGATTGCTGGGAAGGAGTACAAGGACTGATAATGGAGGGTAATGTTGGATTCTCTTTGGAAAGAAGGGAAAATTATATAATAGCTAGACACTAAGGGGAAGTATGCAATGTTATAGTCATGGATAGTGTGGAGCCCTAAAATATCTTCAACTTCTAGTAGTTCCCTGATGTCCATTCATTCATTTTTCACCCAGGAAAATGTCATGATGAATGTGGGTTTGAGAAGGGAACATGGGGGTATTGGTTGCATGCCTTATTAGTCTCTAAATAGTCTTGTTGGGGTTCTGGGCCTCTGCAGAAAAACTTGCTTACTAGGATTACAACCAAGCAGAAAGGTAGGAAAAAGAAAATGGTTTTATTGTTAATAGGATTGGCAGTTTTCCCAGGTGTGCGTACAGCTCCTTTGTCATGCCTGTCGCACATGACAGATTGCATGACTATGGCTTGCCGTTCTTTGCTCAGAGAGACCTCTGCACATATAACACCTGTCAGTGCTCAGTGCTGAGCATGGATGCCAGCATGATACCTAAAGGTGTACTGACTGCTGAGCTCTGCATGAATAGAAAGGCAAGCCATAATTCTACAATCTGTTATGTGTCAAAGTGCATGAAGAGGAAGTTCAGAGACACACCATGGAAAATTTCCAATCCTGGCCTCAGTGAAAAGTTGATTTCTTCCAACCTTTACAAAATTTCTCCACACATGACAAAAATCTGAGGTGACACAATAAAACTGTGAGGCTACAAAATCAAGATTCCATGCCCTTATCCTCCTGTGTACAATACAAACAGTATATCACCTTAAGACCATTTAGTAATTAATAAAATGACTAAACAAATAGAAATCATAGTCCTAGCCACCTCCCAGCTGTGGTATGTATCCATTCATCTATCTATAAAAAACAAAAAACAAAAACACAGCTCAATTTTAGTAGATTCTATTCCCTTAATGTACTAAGAACAAAGGAAATAAGTGTCACATACTCTTGCTGTAAAGTGTTACATTGACACCTTGGACCCTGCTGACTGAAGACATATACAAAATCATTACATGTTTTATTTACATCTAGACACCTTGTAGCTACCCCATCATAGTCTGAGTTGCTCCCGAAAAATGTCAATCTAGACAAGTGTATGGGATTTGACTAGTCTGCCTAGCTTTATAGCAATCACTGAGGTTGAAACTAAAAAGCAGTACTGTTGACATTAGATGTCAGAGAGAGTAAAGAAGGGCCCTGATGAATCTCACTATACCCGACACTGCTGTGAAAGGAAACCATTAACACCAATCAAATTTATGGGATGGTTCCTTGCTATGAGAAAGCACATCATATGGAGTTGAGGGTCACCTAGGCATAATGTGTGCAGTAATAGGCATTCTATGTGATATTTATTGTACTGTGTTGTGCACAGTGGGGGGGGGGGGGGGGGGGGCAA
>BLSH010155680.1:78252-88929 GCA_018402905.1 Glandirana rugosa
TTTGTCCCGAGTTTATACCCCAAAATGACGTGGTTTAGCGTTTACCTTTGTTCATGAATGACAGGATTCGGGGGTAGTGTCAACTTAAGTTCTCCCTAGAGACTCTACTCCTATCTCTCCCTAGGGACCCTACTCCTGTCTCTCCCCGGGGACCCTACTCCCGTCTCTCCCCGGGGAAAGTAGACAGGGTACGGTAACGGGAAGACACCGTCCGCTGTCGAGAAACTAAACTCCGTCTTCCCCCCGTTCTCATTTACACGACCCCCACGAAATACTCCACTCTCCTGATCACGATCATCCCCCCGAGTCTATACTTTAGGGGGGTGTGGTGGGGGGATGATCGCGTTCAGGAGATGGGAAGTTAATGTGCCGGGGGGTGCTTTTGAAGGGTAGAGGACTTGCGCTAGTAGGGGGGTGGTGTGGGGGGATTTCATATCTGAGCCCCCCTACTAGCACTAGTCCTCTCACCTCATAAAGCACCCCCAGCACATTTACTCTTGCCCCCCTTCTGCCTCAAATCAAAGAGCTGTCGCCTGCCACAGAAGGGCAATGGCATGGGACAGATGAAAGGGGCCCCTCTCTGCCCTCATCCCAGGGGCCCCTCTCTGTCCTCATCCCAGGGATCCCTCTCTATCCTCATCTCAGAGATCCCTCTTGAATTCAACTGTGATGGGGGCTTAGGACAGTAAGTACTTGTTTCCATTTGCGATTTGGTGCAGTAAAACCCCATATTTGAGCCCTGTTTTTACTTCCCCCCCAAGGCACCCCCCTTAATTGCAGTGGCCAGGGATGTACACATGTTACAGGCACAGCAGGAATTATACACCCTGTCATGCTTGGCAGGTGTAGCACCTGCCAACCGTGGCCCATTCTATTGAATGGGGTTGCTCTGCAATGGCCCTACAACATTGTGCTGTACAGTGACTAAGGGGTTAAAACAGGTCGTGAGTAGGTGTTGTATCGCCTCCTCATCACCTGCTTTATCCCCCTGGATCCCACACTAGCATGCTGCAACTGTGTGCATTGCACATGATTGCATGGTATTTGCAGGGTGGCCCCATTCAATTGAAAGGGATGTGATCACTCACCAAAAGTAACAGGGGATATATTTCCAGCCACAGCATGTGTAAACACTTAGCTGTAGGTGGTGCTTTGTGTGGTGTGGCTTTAGTGTGGGCGAGGACACGGGGGGGCCATGATCTCCTATTGCCCAGGGGCCCCATGAGTTGTCAGTCCACCCCTGATTCTGTCCCATGGATAAGCCTATCCCAGTAACATGTTGGCCCCTGGGTGGGGACTGGAGATCATCATGTGAGTTCCAGGTGCTCAATTGTCCAACTTTGTGTGATTCATTTTTGCTGTGAAGTAAGGAATGAGTGCCATTAAAATGTTAGTGCAAACATTTCAACCTCTTCATCTGTTGCTGTTAGCATATCACCTGGAGGCATTGGATTTTCCCCTATATCCAGAGTCAAAAACAGCCAGATTTGGAAACTGTCCAGTAGCCTGTTATCTATGTACACATTTGTTCTTTCACATAACTTAATTCTGTAGGGTTGACTTAGCATCGTAGACTGACTGAAAATTAGGCAAGTCTTCACTGAGCTTCACTTAATGCATCAATTATAATGCTTACTAGTAAATACCTGTGGTCCTTGCATGCATTTACACTTGTAAAAGTGAGTTTGTCAAAACTTTATTTACCTTTGTGCTTTCCTATCTGACCTAAAAGTGTTAAACTTAGCTGCAGAGCTTATTATCATTGATGACAATGAATGCTGTCAGTGTATAGCCTAGCTGTCCTAGTGTTCTCAATTTAATAAATACTACTATGTGTATAAAGTACCTAAATCATCAAACAACAATTAAAGCAATGTGTCAAACAATTGAAATTGTGAGTTTATACCAATCATAATCTGCAATAACCGAGTATAAGTGCAAATAAAACTGTGCATATCATAAAAAAGAGACCACTCTGAAACAATTCCTCACCTTCCAAGACCATGTCCTTGGAAATAATGTGCTTGGTGCAAATTGTGCTAAAAGAGTTTACAATTACTATTTTCACTTACTGTTTTGAATTGCTCACCACAGTGCACACCCTAAGGGATAAGCACTCACCAGATGATGTTGACCCCTTATCTCGGAATTGGTCAATACTCTTGTTTTAGCTGGATCCACTCTCTCTTTACTCTGTTTTCCTCCTCCAATGTACAGGCTCTCTCTGAGTAAAGAGTTTAAATATATCTCCAATTTCAAGATAAATCACAGCAAATCTGAAGCATTGAACCTTACAATCTCAAAAGATATAGAACAACTAACAATTAAAAACTGCCCGTATCAATGGGAACGAAATACCTTAAAATATCTAGACATCAAACTGACACCAAAACTAGAGTCACTTTTCAAATACAATTTCCAAACGATACTAGCAACTAATCATAAAATTTGGAACATTCTCATGGTTTGACAGAGGCTCTATCTTAAAAATGACAGTTTTACCAAGACTAATATATTTGTTCCACGTGCTACCAATTGAGATACAACCCTCCTTCTTTAAAAAGCTGACAAAAATCCAAAGAAACTTTTTTTGGGCAAACAAACACCCAAGAATCCAAGTAAAATTTCTTACCCTTCCAAAAATGACAGGGGGAATTGGCCTTCCTGACTTCAGGAAATACTATTACGTGACACATCTTGCCACGATAATAGACTGGCATTGCCATTCAAAAAATAAAGAATAGTTTGATCATGGCCACACTTATACACTCATTACCTTCTATGGACAGACCCTGCAAAATACCCAACAATAATCAAGAAACATCCCCTGATATACACAACACTGAATATTTTTCTCAAAATTGCAACAATCCACAAATTATCCACTAACCCAGGACCTCTTTCAGCACTAACCAACAATCCAGATTTCCCTCCCGGAATAAATAATCCAAAAATACCCCAAGCCTCTGAGGATACACCTTTACTAGCTCTCCATTGTTTATACAAAGATAATATGAAATCTTTCATGAATCTTAAAATTGAATACAACAAAACTTCCTTGAATTACTGGACATACCTACAAATACATGACCTTATCCAGAACAATAAACAGAAAAAATCACTGGCAGGACTACTTACAACCTTTGAACAAATATGCTTAGACAAAACACTTATACAAAAAGTTACCTCACTTACCTATACTGGATCTCACAGCCAATAACTGACACCCCAGATAAATACAGGAAAATCTTGGAGGAAGAACAAAAATACAAATATCAGAGAAACAGTGGGAAAATGCATGTGTCTTCACCCATAAATACTCTCTAAGCACCCATATGCAAGAGATTTAATTTAAAATATGCAACCAGTGGTAAAATACCCCTACCAAAATCAAAAGTTGGTTTCCTCGAGAATCAGATATGTGCTGGAGCTGTAGTTCAGGTAAAAGGACCTTCTTATACATTTACAGTAGTGGCCTTGCTCTATGATTCAAAAATTCTGGAAACAAGTAAAGGAGTGGATAATCCATATCACTAACACAAAACTGACACTTGACTCGGCCTGTTGCCTCCTACACATAAATGCCTTCTCGTACAGGAACTACAAAAAATTTAATTAACAAGACATCTTCTAAATGCAGCCAAAACCTTAATTCTCATACATTGGAAATCCAGTCATACTCCTTCCATTGTAGATTGGTTATTAAAAATAAAAACATTATACAATGTGGAAGAAACCGTTGCCATTAAAAATGAATCTACCTCAGTTTCACAATCTGTGGGAACCATGGTACCTTTTCTACCTATCTGAGGACTGCAAGAATCTGATAGAATAATGAAAATTAAATGCCTTTTCTTATGGTGTGTAAATTGCATACTCTTTCTAACAAAGAGTAATACATCTTTTAGTATGTTACTAATTTTCCCCCTTTTCATTTCTCAAAAGCCACTTAACCAAAATATTGCTATATGGTTGAGTGCGAAAAAAGTACAATATGTATTATACATATCCAAATATGTTATTTTTAAGATTAAGGGTGCATCATCCCTTATATTTGATGTATATCACGTAGAGTATAATTTACTACATATATATACAACTTTGTTTTTATGTTAAAAATCAAAATATGATGTACAACATGTTCATTATTTTGTTTATTACAATAAACCTTTAGTGTGAAAAAAAGAGAGACTGGATCCAGCTTAAGCATAATTTGTTTTGTTTCTTTCAATTGTTTTTTATTGAAGATGAACAATTGACAAGATACAAATATATTTTTACAGTGTCTATATAGTAATGACTACGGAACAGCCATTGGTTAATTTTAGAGGGATCAAATAAACTTCAGAGCAAGTCATGCATATAAGGTACCTATCATTGAAAAAAGTGAAACCAATCTGTTAACTAAAGTCGTAGTAAGATTGGTTGATATATGTGTATTGAAGATCAACCAATAAAGTGCAAACAAATAGGTCAAAGACATACAAAGTAAACAAAAAAGTAATAAAAATAGAAAACAGAATTAACTGATACCACCACTGTTTTTATGCTGAGTCAGCATTAACCAAAATATTAACCCCTTCCCCCCTCTCTATAGCCGGAAGACGGCTACAGTGCGGGCTTGAATTGCCTGGAGGGTGTCCATGGATGTCCTTCCAAGCATGTACTGTCAGCGCGTCCCTGTGGGTCGCATGTGGCGCGCTCTGTGATCACCAAGTCTACATGGATTACTGAAACCGTGTCCTGTGGTCTGATGAGACCAAGATAAACGTATTTGGTTCAGATGGTGTCAAGCTGGTGTGGAGGCAACCAGGTGAGGAGTACAAAGACAAGTGTGTCCTGCCTACAGTCAAGCATGGTGTGAGAGTGTCATGGTCTGGGGCTGCATGAGTGCTGCTGGCACTGGGAAGTTACAGTTCATTGTGGGAACCATGAATGCCAACATGTACTGTGACATACTGAAGCAGAGAATGATCCCTTCCCTTCGGAGACTGAGCCGCAGGGCAGTATTCCAACATAACGACCTCCAAGACAACCACTGCCATGCTAAAGAAGCTAATGGTAAAGGTGATGGACTAGCCAAGCATGTCTCCTGACCCAAACCCTATTGACCATCTGTGGGGCATTGTCAAATGGAAGGTGGAGGAGAGCAAGGTCTCTAACATCCAACAGCTTGGTGATGTCACCATAGAGGAGTGGAAGAGGACTCCAGTGGGAACCTGTGAAGCTCTGGTGAACACCATGCCCAAGAGGATTAAGGCAGTGCTGGAAAATAATGGTGGCCACGCAAAATATTGACACTTTGGGTCCAATTTGGACATTTTTCACTCAGGGGTGTACTCACTTTGGTTGCCAGCGGTTTAGACATTAATGGCTGTGTGATGAATTATTTTGAGGGCACAGCAAATTTACACTGTAAGCTGTACACTCACTACTTTACATTGTAGCAAAGTGTTATTTCTTCAGTGTCATCACATGAAAACATATAATAAAATATTTATAAAAATGTGAGGGGTGTACTCACTTTTATGAGATACTGTATATATATATATATATATATATATATACACCACCTGAAGTGTATTATATACTGTACACACCAAATGCACTGTATATATTGTCTACACTCAATGCAGAGTGTATATATATATATAGGTACGTGCCTCGTACCACATGCAGAAAATGACACCTGTGGATGACATGGAGGCGTACCTCATGATGAAAGAGTCGCTCTTTGTGAAGGATGGCCAAAAGAAAAGTGGGCGGGACTGCTAGCAACATTCTTGACCGGCGAACCCCAAAAAGTCTACTTCAATCTGGAAACAGAAAAGGCCCAGAACTATGAGACTCTAAAGGCAGAGATACTCGCATGCCTGGGGGTCACCATGGCAGTCCGGGCCCAACGCGTGCATTAGTGGACCTATCGCACTGGCAAGCCACCCCGTTCGCAGAAGTTCGATCTTGTTCACCTTACCAGAGACTTTGCCAGGTCCCCAGATCGTGGAGCACATGGTCACTGATTGATATCTGTGGGCGCTCCCTGCTGCTTTGAGGAAATAGTCAGCCATGAGGACCCCAAAACTGCAAGCCAACTGGTGGACCTCGTTGAGAGATACACGGCTGCTGAGGGCTTGTAACGCCCATCTGCGCCCCACTCCAATGTCTCTAGAGGTGAAAGACCGCCCGGCAGACCCGACAAGACTGTTCCAGGGTTCAGGGGCGAGGGGAAAATTTATAAAACTGATACGGTTAAAGAGACTGGGGACTCTAGACCTAGAGACTGGACAAAGAAGCCAGGAAGGTCTTGGGGACCCTTGAGAGGACTGGGTATAGAACACATACAGTGCTACCGACACCATCCATTAAAACATATTGCTGCCAATTGTCCCCTAAATGATGATCCCATGTAATGTGATAATGCTTACATGAAAAGACACATTTCTCTTTTTTGACAGGTCGCATGTATAGCATCATGCTTAAGTCGCATGGAGAAGCAAATGTGTGTGATTGCTATTGACGGGAAACTGGTCACTGCACTGCTTGACTCTGGTATTGTGATAACATTGGTCAAAAGCAGCTGTGTAAATGCGGCCAGGTTAAACCCTAGCACTGTCGGGGTCATTTGCATCCATGGGGACACTCGTGACTACCAGGCGACGCTGGTCGAGATTGACACCCCTTGCGGTAGAGTGACCCATTCAGTGGGAGTGGTACCTTCCCTGCTTCATGAAGCCCTAGTGGGGAGGGATTTTCCCTAATTTTTGGAGGTTGTGGGAAGGCACAGAGAGCCTGGAGGAAAGAGTTCCTCCTGCTGAGGAGGCACGGGAGTTCTCACCAGACCCTTTTTGCCAACTGGTTGGAGAGATTGGCGGCAGGACCAAGGAAGGAGGCCCTCTTCCTTTTCCTGTTATGGCTCGGGAGCCAGAAGCTGACTCCCAGCAGATGGTTAATGTCCCAGACCATGTTTCTGTCCCTGACCGTGAGAGTGAACCGAATGTAATCCCTGACTTGGAGGTCCGGATAGAGGACTTCTGTACAGAACTATGGGATGTCACTCTCCTCAGAGCCAAAGAAAATGTGAAGGTGATGAATGGGGAACCGGTGGACACTAATTGGAGGGTATCTTTTCCCTACATGGTGCTTAAAAATGATTTGTTGTGGGGAGCGTGGCCTGGCTGGACTCGGGAGCAGATGTACTAGCAGAGAGCTCCGAGCCCATCTACTGCAATCTAATGCAATCCATCTGATCCTGGGCCCCTGGACTGGAGACAAGAGGTTCCTGCTGCTAGCCTGAACTCAGGCTACCCTCCGTTGCCGGCCTGTTCACCACGGATTTACAGGATTGACCTCCCAAACAGTGACCGTAGGCCGCACGGCTGTCTGAACGCCTTCCCGGCCTCCTGCTGCACCATCTGCACCACCACCAAGAGCCTCGGTAAGCCCATAACCTAGGTGGGAACCCCGGGAGCCCAGTTGATCAAAGGCAGTATCCGCCAGTGATCGCCGGAGCGGCGACCGCAAATTTAGCCCGCGGCTCCATCCGCGGCCTAGCGCAGCCGCCATATTGGCACACCCAACCGCACCATCTGCACTTCTACCAGGAGTCTCGGTAAGCCCATAACCCGAGGGGGGGCCCCGGAAGCCCAGGCGACTGCAAACAGTACCCGCCGGCGATCACCGGAACGACGGCCGCAAATTTAGCCTGCGGCTTCATTTGCGGCCTAGCGCAGCAGCCATCTTGGCACACCCAACCCTCTCTTCAGCAGCCTGACACTCTCTGGAGGCCTACCACTGATCCCTGCAAGACCACTGAGCTGACCCTAAGCCCTTACTGAAGCACTCCTTGTGGTGGCACAGTGAGTACACCTGTCCGGAACCCCAAAGACCCGGCTCACTGCGGCCATTTTGCTACACCATAGCTACATCAGAGTAATGGCTGCCTAACCCTGACGATCCACGTGTACATGGACTGCATTCTACTTAAAAGGGGATCCAAAAGGGGGGCGTGGCTTGACGTGAACGGAGCAGGACATGTCTCTGAACTGCTCCTCAATCCTGCACACTATCCAGAGGAATCCCTGCTCCACATAGAGCCGTTCCCTACTCTAGAGATGGATTCCTGCATATGATAGACATGTGACTTTGCCACCCTTGTCCCTGCCGCCTCCTTAAGGCTCCCGCGTAGCAAGTTAGAGCTTCCACCAAGAAGGCAACCTTCTCATCATCCACGGAACCGCGGTCCTCCCAGACCCTAGACAGGTTTCTACTTAGACCTGAATCCCCAGCTTTTACAATGCAAGACTGTCTACCAGACCCTCAAGTCCCGTTGGGGGCAAACGGGGGGATCTCCCAACAGTTCCCCCCCCCCCTCCCAACCCATACCCTTTCGTCGCCTGTCACTGTCGAAGTCTTGGACCTTAAGCTGCAGTCTCTCCTGCAGAACCTTACACGAAACATCACACAAGAAGTTGGGAAACTCGCCCAGGAATTGAGAGGTGAAATAACACACTTAGGGGAACGCACAGACACCCTTGAATCCAAGTTTGATGACCTTTTACAATACGTGTATGCACTGGAAGAAGATAATGCTTCTCTCAAACACTCAGTCTCCATGCTCCTGTCCCAGCAAGAAGATTTGGAGAATAGAGAACGGCGCCAGAATTTGCGGATTAGGGGGGTGCCTGAAAACATTGGGGACAGAGAGATTCGTCCCTATTTGTTAAGCCTCTTTAACACCCTTGCTCCTGACATTCCGGATATAGACTTGCGCCTAGACCGGGCACATAGGTCTCTGGCCCCGAAGCCTCCTGCGGGGGCTAGTCCCAAGGACATTATTGTGCGCTTCCATTACTACGACAGTAAAGAAGCCCTCGTTTTGGCCACCCGCAACAAGTCCAGGTTGGAGGGGGCAAGAATTCAGATCTTCAGTGATCTATCACCAATTACCCTTGCTAAACGACGAAACTTCCGCCCAATTACTATGCACCTCCAGAACCACCAAGTTCCATATCGATGGGGCTTTCCTTTCCGACTCTCGGCTTCCCGAGATGGCACTCAATTTTCCATGCGAGATCTTCAGGTAAGTGAAACTTTCATAAAAAACTTGGGCCTTCCACCTCTCCCGGAGTCTGATATGGCTCCCATCCCTACCACCCCAAGACCTCCTTCTACTCCTGGGAGGATATGGACCCCAACACGGCAAAAATCGCAAAAAACTTTCTCCACTCCACAACGAGCTTCCTCATCCAGATACCCGACCTGATGGCCGCCAGATCTCCATGTGGTTTGAATTCTCTGTTTATAAGCCAGTGTTTCTCTTTTTCTTTTTGAACCTTAACATCAAAAGTTCCTTTTTTCATCTTTGTTTTCACCTATTTGCAAAATCTTTCAAATATCTGACATATATTTAACTACACGTGGAGGCGGCAGGGCCTTTTCCTGCAGATTGCGGAGCCCACCATGCTCCCCCCATGGTTCCATGGCCCCGGCCATGGACTCCTGAGGGATTCTACCCCCTCAGGCTTTGAGGTTTGTCTTTTCATGTTGTTTTTCAGGTCCCTTTTTGACCTGTTATTTCTTTACTTTTACCTTTTATCTGAATGTTGTACAGACCCTCAGGGTCCATTACCCTTTGGTTCTGTAAATCCCCCTACCTACCCCCTACCCTATGAGATACACCATGGATCCTTTTTTGCTAAATGTTTAATTGGTTTCTTTATCAGTTGTGCCATGTCCTTATCATATCATTATGGCTTTACGGGTTCTTACATATAATGTAAAGGGCCTGAATTCCATTCGGAAACGCTGGCTAGCATTGAAGGAATTCATATCCTCTGCGGCAGATATAGTCATGGTCCAGGAGACTCATTTCAGATCAGGGGGATCCTTTAAATTTGCTGCTAAACATTTCCCGACCTCTTTTATAGCCTCTGACCCTACTGGGAAAGCTGGCGTTGCTATATTGATCAAACGTTCCTGCCCTTTACGTATCAAATCATCCCAAACGGATCCTCTTGGTAGGTATATTTTCCTGGACTGCGACTTTCTCTCACGCTCATTTACACTAATTAATGTCTATGCCCCTAACTCGGGCCAGATCCAATTTTTAGATGATATGTTTGGCAAACTTGGGAAATATGCTCAACCCTTTATGATTGTTGGTGGAGATTTCAACATGACTATGTCCCCCAGTAGAGACAGATGCACCCTATTCCCATCCACCCCATCCTCCAAGGTGGACAGACAGTCTAAAGCGTTTCGTAAAATTATGCGCTCCCACAACCTGCTGGACATTTGGAGAATAAAACACCCCACACATAAACAATACACTTTCTACTCTCCCCCACACAAGATGTATTCTAGACTAGATCACATCTTTGTAACGACCCCTCTATTAACGTCCACTGTCTCAGCGGACATAAACCCTATCACTTGGTCAGATCACTCCTCTGTCCAACTGGATTTCACTCTGCTTTCCTCTTCCACTAAGACATGCCATTGGCGCCTAAATGACACCCTGCTCCACAACACTGTTATTAAAGAACAACTGACTAGAGACTTGACAGAGTTTTTCCAGATAAATGAACACTCCGTGTCAGAGGCCTCCACGCTTTGGGAGACACATAAGGCCTACTTTAGAGGCTTGTGTATCTCGGCGGGTTCCCGTCTAAAAAAGGA
>BLSH010155682.1:21660-59260 GCA_018402905.1 Glandirana rugosa
GAGTTACGTAAATCCGTAGATTTGTACCACTTCCGCTGAACAACTTCAAGTTTGGCTCGTAGTCTTCCCCGTTCTTTCCCCTAAATTCACTGAAACTTGCACCGTACCACCAACCACGGTCTGTCCGACCAGACTTATAAAGTTTTTGACAACTAGATGATCCTAAAAGTGTGTGTTGGTAGAGATCCCAAATGTCTCTTACCAAGTTTTTTTCACTTTTATAGGTCACTCACCGTCAACACACCTCCTTTTACTACAACTACTTTTACTACCCGTCTGACCAATGTATCAATGTATCAATCAGTCCAACTTTTTTCTGTGTTCAGGTAGGTCAAGTTGGTTTTTTTTTTACATATATGTATATTATGTGTGTATGTGTATATGTGTATATATATATGTATATACATTTTTTTTTTGGTTGAACTGGATGGACTTGTGTCTTTTTTCAACCTGACTAACTATGTAACTATGTAACCAGTCTGCCCATCATTTTCATCAACATCATTTTCCTCCACACAACTGCCACTCACTGGATATTTTCACTTTTTTTGAACCATTCTCTGTAAACCCTAGAGATGGTTGTGTGTGAAAATCCTAGTAGATCAACAGTTTTTGAAATATTCAGACCAGCCTGTCTGGCACCAACCACCATGCCACGTTCAAAGTCACTTAAATCCCCTTTCTTGCCCCTTCTGATGCTCGGTTTGAACTTCAACAAGTCGCCTTCACCATGTTTAGATGCCTAAATGCATTGAGTCGCTGCCATGTGATTGGCTGATTAGCAATGTGTGTTGCCAAGCAATTAAACGGGTGTACCTGGTGCTGTTGCCCAAATTGGTGCCTAATTAGTGTTATATTTAAGAAGGGTAGCAACCCTGTAGAGTATTACTCTGTAGACTTTGCTATTTCGAATTGCAGCAGTACAGGAGTGCAGCAGGACAAACGTGCATAGTTTTTAACAGCAGTAGCTGGATACAGTAAGTTTAATCATTTCTAATTTCCCTATACAGGGGTACAGGCAGAGAGCTATAGGCAGTGTGTGAAGGAGCCTGACTTTGCACCCACAATCCACTGATTTAAGGTGCAATGCTCTGCAGGCTCCAGTGAAAAAAATTTAAATAAACATGTTTATACCTGTAAAAATATGTGCATTTATTATTTTTTCTCAAAGGTGAACTTAGCCTTTAACCTTGAATGACTATGTAATACTGGTTCATTAATTTACTAATAAACAAGCAAAGAGAAATTAATTTATATTTTTATATTGTCAGTTATTTAGGCATAAGACATCCAAATAACAGATGCCATACCCATGAGCCATGGTTATTAATGATTCCCTAAGGATGGGAGCAGGTGATGTTTACCTATTTAGTTATTCCCTTGGTTTACAAAAATGGATACATAGTGAACTATAAAAAAGGGTATTGTTGACATTTAAATATCTCCCAGGTCTGCCAGGTCTGACTCACCAATGTTCTTGTGTCTTTCTTGCTGTATAATTAAATCTTCTCTTTTTATACAGGTAGGTAAATGCAGCTATCAGATGGTGAGAAAAAATGTTATAAAAATGGAACACAAATACTGTAGGTAGTAAATTAAGGAAAGGCAGTTAAGCAAAGATATTTTTTATTGGCCAACATCCCTATATTCACTTTATTTAGCATTCAGTTTTATTTTTTCAAAGTATTTATTTATTTATTTGCATTTATGTATTTATTGTATTTATTCCCTGTTCAACATAAACAATGTTTTATTTCCATGATTTTTTTTAAAAAAAACTTTTTATCCATCCTTTGTTTCATATCAGTGTTGCTGATGATCTCCTGCATCTTCTTTGTTTCTCCTTTCTTGTCTGCATTCACTCCAGTTATGACTTCATAACATTTCTTGGGAAAGTTTTCTGATGGTCTCAACAGTGTACATTGCCTGAAGCCCACAGCAATAGGATGACTGTTTATTTTTTTATGCAAATACAATTATTTTAAATGTTTTAATAACATAATACAATTGTGATTTTTTTATTTTTTTTATTTTCAGGTCTTATTCTTATAAGTATGACACTATAGTTACTTAAATTATTCACTCTCAGAAGAATAACAAACCCTCAATCAGTGCAATCCAAATCTCAAAAAATGTATAAAAAATATTAAATTTGCTAGAATAAACCATGTTGCTGCGCCACCAAAAAAAAGCATTTTCACTACACGTAAAACAAATAATCCAAAAAGCTGGTGCTACGCTACTTAAAGTGGAATTCCACCCAAAAGTGGAACTTCTGCTTTAAGTGAAGGTGGCCCCCTGGCATGCCACAATTGGCATGTAATTTTTTTTTGGGGGGGGGGGGCAGATAACTGTTTTTTACAGGTATCCAGCTCCCACTTCCTCTCCTGGCACCACGGCACCGGAAGGAAGAGTACCTCTCCCCCCTCCCACCCAGTGATCTTCTAGAACACAGGTGTCAAACTGGCGGCCCTCCAGCTGTTGCGGAACTACAAATCCCATGAGGCATTGCAAGGCTGACAATTACAAGCATGACTCTCACAGGCAGAGGCATGATGGGACTTGTAGTTTCGCAACTGCTGGAGGGCCGCCAGTTTGACACCCCTGTTCTAGAACATGTCACAGGTAGGGATGAGCCAAAGACCCCCCGGTTTGGTTCGCACCAGAATATGCGAACAGGCAAAAAAATTGTGCGAGCATTCGAACACCGTTAAAGTCTATGGGACCCAAACATGAAAAATCAAAAGTGCTAATTTTAAAGGTTTATATGCAAGTTATTGCCCTACAAAGTGTATGGGGAACCCTGTCCTGCCCTAGGGGACATGTATCAATGCAAAAAAAGTTTTTAAATCAATAGTTTTTTCAGGAGCAGTGATTTTAATAATGCTTAAAGTGAAACAATAAAAATGAAATATTCCTTTAAATAGTGTGCCTGGAGGGGTCCCTTAGTCTGGCTGTAAAAGGGCGCATCTCAGTGAAGTTTAGAACATAGCCAGAGCAAAATGACATTTGTGAAAGAAAAATTGTCATTTATTAACGTGGTTGTAGTGTATTGCATATAACATTTTAACTCATGCTATGAATCGGTCACCAAAGCCAAATTTAGCCATCACTGCCCACAGGTAGCGACAACTAACACTATCAAATGCCTTATTGGCGTTGAGGGACAGAAGAGCCCTCTGCTCCCCATTGTCAGGCTGTAACTGCATATTTAAAAAAAAGTCTCCTGAGGTTAGTGGCAGTAGACTTTTGAGGCATAAAGCCCGCTTGGTCCAGGTGTATAATAAAGGTTATGATCCCGAGTAGTCAAGTTTGCGCAACCGTGCAGCAAAGAAAGCTGAAAAGGGTATTCTGACGCTGGAGGCATCCGGAGGTCCAGCAGTTGCCAACAAAGTATCTACAGGACCCCCAATGAGGGTAGAATATGATCAATCACATGTCCTTTTGTGCCAACAGGGCACTGTAATATAGGCCATGTAAACCATGACAACCAGTAGCGTACCAGCAGTATGCTCACAAGCATTTCATATGCGGGGCTGTGCCACTAATACAGCTGAGAGATATTAAAAAGATGTAGTTACTCGCTGTAAGCAATCATTGGGTATATTCCCTCCTTAAGAAATATGAACTGTAGAAACATCATGGCGCCCATTATCACCGGTTTATAATCCACACATGGTATTAACCTTGACCGTCTTCACATCTGCGGCGGCGGAGATCCTGTTCATTCTGATCAAGCCAGGCTGCGGCCTCCTGGGCAGTTTCAAAGAATTGATTTTGACCTCTAGCTGTTACTCTTAGTTTTGCTGGAAATAGCATTGCATAAGGTAGTTGGAGCATCTGCAGACTCTTTTTGAACCCGCAAATATTGAGCGTTTGCATTGTGCCTGTGCAGAAAAGTCAGGAAAGAATGAGATTTTGGATCAATTATACTGTACGTTGCCCTTCTCCCTTGCCAGGCTTAGTATGACCTCCCGGTCTTTATAATTAAGGAGCCTGGCCAGCATAGATCTAGGTGGATTGCCTGGAGGGAGAGGTCTTGGGGGTACTCTGTGTGTTCTCTCTACTGTGTAGATCAGGGAAAAGGCCTCCTTGCCAAATACTTCCTGCAGCCAGTTCTCCACAAATGTAGTGGGGTCTTTGCTCTCCACCTTTTCTGGGAGCCCCACTATGTGCACGTTGTTCCTTCTCAGGTGATTCTTGATATGATCGGTTTTACTGAGAGCCTGAAAGGATTGCTGCGTAGCCACCCTGAGATCCCTGTTAAGGAGGGGACGTTGATCCCCCATGTCACTCACTCTGCCTTCCACCGCGTTGGTTCTCTCCCTGACTTTCAGCAGATCTTGGCAGAGTAGAGACACTGTTTCCTTCAATCCCCCAAACTTCTCTTTTAGATCATCCACAGATGCAGTACATTTATACACAGCTTGTAGGACCTCACTGAGTGTGGGCTGGGGATTGTCTTCCTGAGGCATATCAAACAGATCTTGCATTGGGTCAGGCTCAGATTCCAGGAGTGTAGTGTCATCTAGCATATCTGTGTCTGTGTCCTCCCGTCTGCAAGCATATGATACTGATTGGAGCTTTTGGCTGCAGTCTGTGAAGATTCAACAGGGCCATTTAGCTTTTGAGTGTAGTACATCATGTCTTTGGCCTGCTCTTTAAACTTAGGGGGCTTGTTTGACTTACCCCCCTGCTCTTTCTTCTTGTAACGGCTTTGGTAGCTTTGGAGGCTGTGACTGCCCGGCGACATCTTGGTGTTCCAGGGCCGCCACAGCGTCCCCTCGGCTCCCACAGGTCAGCATTTGACCTGAGTCGGTCTCCAGTGTCTGCCAGGGGATCAGAGGATCAGCAGGTCTCATTTTCAGCTAAATCAGGGCAATGGTTATGCAGAGGAAAAGATCGTTATGTGGATCAACAGCGGGAGCTACCACTGCCACACTTCTGCTCACATGCCCGGTCAGGCAGCGCCCCCCACTCTTGTGAATCTTAGGCAAAAAATAAATTATAGGGGTTCAACAGTCTATGGGGGTTCGGGTATTGTGCCTCCTTTTTCATAAGTATATCCTTCTTTCCTTTTCTAATGAATTTATGTAATTTTGATTTATATTCATTAATGGGATTTCTATTTAACAACTGGTAAGTTTCCAAATCAGATAGTTGTTTCTGCATTTCTTCATTATAGTACTTTTTACTCATGACCACCAACCATCCCCTCTTATCTGTGGGACATATGGCTACATATTTGTTCTGTTCTATGTTAGCTAAGCCTTTCTTGATCCACTGAGGGTGATTAACTTTCTTATTTCCATGT
The DNA here is from genome assembly GCA_018402905.1 of Glandirana rugosa. Classification (NCBI taxonomy): domain Eukaryota; kingdom Metazoa; phylum Chordata; class Amphibia; order Anura; family Ranidae; genus Glandirana; species Glandirana rugosa. The sequence goes on from BLSH010155682.1 coordinate 26,975, forward strand.
TTTACAAATCTTCTACTACCATATTGCGAAACACCTCTAGAAAGTCATTATCTACATTCGGGGAATAAAAAACAATTTATTTCTCAGGGTAGAATGATGGCGCGTGTACAAATTGTGTGCGTAAACATTTCTGTATGTGAACATAAGTATTAAATTTATTACATTTTTTTTTATAGGTGCATACTTTAAAGCTTTATCTGAAATTCTAATCTCTTCTATGTTCAAATCCATACCTTTTTTTGGGTCATTCTCCCTGCTCTCCTCCCTCTCTTTCCCTTTTTTACCTAGATGTGTTTCCAGTTGGTATCTGGTTGGCCCACTGGTTCATATGTTTTCCTAATAAACGATTACTCTGATAATCCCGGAAGAAGAGAGGTAATGAAGGGTGGTTATCTGAGGAAATTATCCTGGGAGGTTGAGCAGCTGATGAGCTATTCACTTCCGGGAGAGAGGCATAGAGGTTGCAAGGAAACCAGTATAAGAGCTTATATAAAGAGCAGAGAGACATCATAGCCCCACCCCTACTGAAGAAGTATACGCTCAGATGTAATGCGTATAGGAGGCGGAGCCCATCTGTTCACTCAATCCCACTGCCATCTGAAAAAGTAACATTTGTATCATATGCCTTGATAGCCAGTACTGCTCAAGTGCTTTATTTGTGAGTGTTTTACAAAAGTCTCACATTAAACTTTTACCAAACGGAGAACACTAGATTTTGCCTTTTGTTCCTCCTTATATCCAATACTTTCAAGGGTGATTGAGGCTCATTGAGCCAGCGGGAAGGAGTGGGAGATACAGAGGAGCAGCGCGCCAGCAGCATGCTACACAGATCTCTCTATTATTCCCAGAGGGGAACTGCTAATTTTGACCCGCTGGTGAAACAGGGCAAAATTTGAGGTGAGTGGCAAGAATCGCATTGGTGGAGGAGAGCACTAGCACATTGAGGGAATTTTTGCACATTATGGTGGATCTGGTGGTATGGGGGTTAAGGTGTACTGAACATCTAATGTTTGATCTATTGATTTTATGGTTTACTAATATGTGGACACTTTGTTACCTAGTGTTTTACTTTCTCTGATTGTTATTGTTTAGCATTGTTGGTTTTATTACTGCTTAGGTGCAATACACGGACAGATAAGGGGGGGGAGGGCCGGTGGTCATGAGTAAAATGTACTATCAAGTACTATCAAGAAGAAATGGAGAGACAACTATCTGATTTGGAAACTTATCAGTTGTTAAATAGAAATCCCATTAATGAATATAAATCAAAATCAGATCATTAGAAAAGGAAAAAAGAAGGCTATACTTATGAAAAATGAAGCACAATACCTGAACCCCCGTAGTCTATCGAACCCCTATAATTTGTTTTTTGCCTAAAATTTACAAGAGTGCAGACTGATTATCAACGGTATTGAGTCGGTCTGCTTGAGATTGGGTCAATACATAGACTATTTCTTTCAACCACTTCATTAGAAGGATTGGACTCATTTATTATGGCTACAGCGGATGTAGGCTTGCTGTACACCATAACTGGACATGATGAAGCCCTGAAGTCAGTAGAATGGGTCCTAAGAGGCTCAGATCTACAGTTGTATGCAAAAGTTTAGAAACCCCTGTCCATTTCCATGATTGTCATTTATAAATATTTGGGTGTTTGGATTAGCAATTTCATTTTGATCTATCAAATAACTGAAGGACACAGTAATATTTCAGTAGTGAAATGAGGTTCATTGGATTAACAGAAAATATGCAATATGCATCAAAATGAAATTAGACAGGTACATAAATTTGGGCACCCCAACTGAAAAATCACATCAATATTTAGTAGAGCCTCCTTTAGCAGAAATAACAGCCCCTAGACGCTTCCTATAGCCTGTAATGAGTGTCTGGATTCTGGATAAATGTATTTTGGACCATTCCTCCTTACAAAACATCTCCAGTTCAGTTAGGATTGATGGTTGCCGAGCATGGACAACCCGCTTCAAATCTCCCCACAGATGTTCAATGATATTCAGGTCTGGGGACTGGGATGGCCATTCCAGAAAATTGTACTTGTTCGTCTGCATAAATGCCCGAGTAGATTTTGAGCAATGTTTTGGGTCGTTGTCTTGTTGAAATATCCAGCATAACTTCAACTTTGTGACTGATTCCTCAACATTATTCTCAAGAATCTGCTGATATTGAGTGGAATCCATGCGACCCTCAGCTTTAACCAGATTCCCAGTACCGGCATTGGCCAGACAGCCCCACAGCATGATGGAACCTCCACCAAATTTTACTGTGGGTAGCAAGTGTTTTTCTTGGAACGCTGTGTTCTTTTGCCACCATGCATAACGCCCCTTGTTATGACCAAATAACTCAATCTTTGTTTCATCAGTCCACAGCACCTTATTCCAAAATGAAACTGTCTTGTCCAAATGTGCGTTTGCATACCTCAAGCGACTCAGTTTGTGGCGTGTGTGCAGAAAAGGCTTCTTTCTCATCACTCTCCCATACAGCTTCTCCCTGTGCAAAGTGCGCTGAATTGTTGAACGATGCACAGTGACACCATCTGCAGCAAGTTGATGTTGTAGGTCTTTGGAGGTGGTCTGTTGGCTGTTTTTGACTGTTCTCACCATCTTTCAACTTTGCCTTGCCAATATTTTATGTGGCCTGCCACTTCTGGCCTTAACAAGAACTGTGCCTGTGGTCTTCCATTACCTCACTATGTTCCTCACAGTGGACTCTGACAGCTTATATCTCTGCGATAACTTTTTGTAGCCTTCCCCTAAACCATAATGTAGAACAATCTTTTTTCTGTTTTCAGGTCATTTGAGAGTTGTTTTGAGGCCCCCATGTTGCCACTCTTCAGAGGAGAGTCAAAAAGAACAACAACTTGCAATTGGCCACCTTAAATACCTTTTCTCATAATTGGATGCACCTGTCTATGAAGTTCAAGGCTTAATGAGCTCACCAAACCAATTGTGTGTTCCAATTAATCAGAGCTAAGTAGTTACAGGTATTCAAATCAACAAAATGACAAGGGTGTCCAAATTTATGCACCTGTCTAATTTCGTTTTGATGCATATGGCACATTTTCTGTTCATCCAATAAACCTCATTTCACTACTGAAATATTACTGTGTCCTTCAGTTATTTGATAGATCAAAATGAAATTGTGGATCCAAACACCCAAATATTTCTAAATGACAATCATGGAAATTGTCAGGGGTTCCTAAACTTTTGCATACAACTGTATCTGAAAGGCATACAAAAATATTTGTTGAAATGTCTTAGGGTTTGTTTGAGTCACAATTATTTTTGGTATAGGGAACAATATTACTTACAGGTGAGAGGGGTCGCCATGGATGCCAGGTTTGCCCCAAGTGGGGTAAACCTCTTCACGGCATACTCAGAGGATAAGGAGGTTTTGTGTATGATGAACTTATATGCTACAAGAGGTTTATAGATGAACTTGTGCTTATTTGGAAGAGAGACTGATCATCATTTTAGGCGTTCATGGAAAAAAAGAATGTGAACTCAAAAAATATTAGAATATCACAGACTATCAATAGTGAGAGTATTTTTTCTTTAGATCTAGAACTATATAAGGATCAAGGTTGGTTATGCACACAGAATAATTTCAAACCTACTGATAGGAATTCATATCTGTCACTGGATCGTTGTCACCATAAAACCTGGCTTTTTAATACCCTGAAAGGGCAGTTCATAAGAGTACAGAGGAATTGCTTTAAAGAGATAGATTATCTTCAACAATCAGTGGTGCTGGTAAATAGATTTACAGAAAAGCAGTATAAGGCTGATAATATTAAGGAAGAGAGAATGAAGGTGCTGGAAATTGATAGAAAATCTTTGTTACAGGATGGTGCAGCTGGTAATCAAAAGGGATTACGAAATTATGAATATAAAATTATTTTAGACTATTACATTCAGTTTAGGCAAGTAGAGAAAATTGTCAAAAAGTATTGGAATATTGTGAGGAAAGACAGGCTATTAAGATCAGTCTTACCAGTGAACCCAGGGTTCACATATAAAAAAGCCCCCTCATTGAAAGACATGGTGGCCTGGGGGCAATAGACCCTCCTAAGATGAAGAAAAATACATGATTTAGTTTCCTAGCCGGGTTCTATGCGTGTGGCAAATGCACAGCGTGTTGACACTCTAGGTGTAATACAAGAAAGAAGAAGAAATGTGTGCCCACCAGTACTGGAAGGAAGTATTAGGTCAAGGACAGTGTTACTTGTTCCACTACTGGTGTGATATACAGTATCTCACAAAAGTGAGTACACCCCTCACATTTTTGTAAATATTTTATTATATCTTTACATGTGACAACACTGAAGAAATTACACTTTGCCGCAATATAAAGTAGTGAGTGTACAGCCTGTATAACAGTGTAAATTTGCTGTCCCCTCAAAATAACTCAACACACAGTCATTAATGTCTAAACCGCTGGCAACAAAAGTGAGTACACCCCTAAGTGAAAATGTCAAAATTGGGCCCAATTAGCCATTTTCCCTCCCCAGTGTCATGTGACTCGTTAGTGTTACAAGGTCTCAGGTGTGAATGGAGAGCAGGTGTGTTAAATTTAGTGTTATCACTCTCACTCTCTCATACTGGTCACTGGAAGTTCAACATGGCACCTTATGGCAAAGAACTCTCTGAAGATCTGAAAAAAAGAATTGTTGCTCTACATAAAGATGGCCTAGGCTATAAAAATATTGCAGAGATTTTCAAACTGAGCTGCAGCACGGTGGTCAAGACCATACAGCAGTTTAACAGGGCAGGTTCCACTCAGTACAGGCCTCGCCATGGTTGACCAAAGGAGTTGAGTGCACGTGCTCAGCATCATATCCAGAGGTTGTGTTTGGTAAATAGATGTATGAGTGCTGCCAGCATTGCTGCAGAGGTTGAAGGGTTGAGGAGTCAGCCTGTCAGTGCTCAGACCATATGCCACACACTGCCTCAAATTGGTCTGCATGGCTGTCATCCCAGAAGGAAGCCTCTTCCAAAGATGATGCACAAGAAAGCCCACAAGCAATTTGCTGAAGACAAGCAGACTAAGGACATGGAGTACTGGAACCATATCCTGTGGTCTGATGAGACCAAGATAAACTTATTTGGTTCAGATGGTGTCAAGCATGTGTGGCGGCAACCAGGTGAGGAGTACAAAGACAAGTGTGTCTTGCCTACAGTCTAGCATGGTGGTGGGAGTGTCATGGTCTGGGGCTGCATGAGTGTTGCCTGCACTGGGGAGCTACAGTTCATTGAGGGAACCATGAATGCCAACATGTACTGTGACATACTGAAGCAGAGCATGATCCCCTCCATTCGGAGACTGGGCAGTAGGGTAGTATTCCAACATGATAACGACCACCTCCAAGACGACCACTGCCTTGCTAAAGAAGCTCAGGGTAAAGGGGATGGACTGGCCAAGCATGTCTCCAGACCTAAACCCTATTGAGCATCTGTGGGGCATCCTCAAAAGGAAGGTGGAGGAGTGTAAGGTCTCTAACATCCACCAGCTCCGTGATGTCATCATGGAAGAGTGGAAGAGGACTCCAAGAGCAATCTGTGAAGCTCTGGTGAACTCCATGCCATAATGGCTGTGTGTTGAGTTATTTTAAGAGGACCGCAAATTTACACTGTTATACAAGCTGTACGCTCACTACTTTACATTACAGCAAAGTGTCATTCCTTCAGTGTTGTCACATGAAAAGAGATAATAAAATATTTACAAAAATGTGAGGGGTGTACTCACTTTTGTGAGATATTGTATATGCTGGAATGCAGGTGCGGGCTGCAATACATAGTGCACACATCGAGAACTTTACAAATTAGAGTATCAGAACATATAAAAAATATCAGCATTTCATCTCAACATGAAAAAGATTTCTTTGGCAGAAATAACAGTTGTACCATTAGAATGAATGGCTGAAACTTGCATTGGGGTTCATAACTCTCATCTTCACTCAAAAAAAAAGCTGTGTAAAACAGCTCTCATTTTGGTATTTACTATCTACTCATGAGAGTTAAAAACTGAGTTGTTTTGTGTCTGATCATGCTCAGTTGTGCTCAGCTGTGCTGTGAACCTAAATTTAAAGATACGGGGAATTTATCTCTTCTCAGACTTTTAAAGATATTTCAGTGTAGAAATCACTTTTTTCACACTGTTTAAAAACAGATTATCTTTAAACAATATACTGCATATTTTAGTACAATTCAGGGGATCAGATCATGCTCTAAAGCTATTGTGAATACTGTTTTAGCTATATTTAGCTCCATTTGCCATTTTTTTGGAGCTAAAGAGCTCTCAGGAGCATAGTATGTCCAAATACTTCAAGTTAGTTCACTATAGTAGTCCTAGTTCATTAAAATTTTGTGGGATTGAAAAAGTGGATAAACATTGGAGAGGGTCAATTACATTAGGTAGCTCAGTAGAGAATCTTTTTTTTGGAGGGGCAAAGGATCTCTCACCAAGGGGGCTTAAAATAGATGTAAACCCTCACATATACCCAGTGAAGTGAACAGCCTCAGGTGATACACAGAGATGAAACAAATCTCCTATAAAAGTTTTACATCCATATCTGCTGTCTTCATCTTTAGATATTATTTAGAACGTGCCCTTCGTGTTAGCAGATTTTCTTTTCCTGGTTAGCATTGCAGAGAAGCCTGGGCACACAGCCAAGACAGCTGATTGGAGGAAAGGTACACACCCCCTGTCCTCATAGGTAGAGACTCTCAGCTCCTTTCTTTGTATCATTCAGGGCTCTGCTAATCTATTTATAGTAACCTCCCCAACACAAGACTCTGGCTGTTTTTATCATATGTGACGGAAAACTTACCAGGCTGATAACAGCGGAATGCAGCAAGACAGCTACAGGACATAGGGCTTTGGAGAGAGATAACAAAACACTGCAGATCTATGTGTCCAGCTCAAATTGCATGAATCGGGTATACATCCACTTTAATGTAGACTTTGGCCTCAATTGTTTTAAGTGATATATAGAAGGTAATTCTTTCTAGGTCAGAATATTATATAGGTCCTTGTCCAATTTTATTTAATTGTATATGATCAAGAGTTTATAGCCTTTTATTTAAATATATTTTTTATTTATTGTTTATGAAAATATGCATGGATGCAGATTTTTAATATTGAGATCTAATTAAGATGTAATAAGGTGGCCGCTTGATGAGTACACAGTGTTGATCATGCTCCGTATCTTAATTTTAGTTTATATTGATTTAGGATGCCTTTAGGTGATTAGAAAGTCAATGTCCCCGTATATATTTCCTCGGGTGACCACCCTTCATTACGTCTCTTCTTCTGGTATTATCCTGGGAGGTTGAGCAGTTGATGAGCTGTCCATTTCCAGGAGAGAGGCATAGAGGTTGCTAGTATAAGAGCTTATATGAAGAGTGGGGAGACATCATAGCCCCACCCCTAATGAAGAAGTCTACACCCAGACGTAACACATATAGGGGACGGAGCCCATCTGCTGACGTCATTCCACGGCCATCTCGACAAGTGAGATTTGCATCATATGCCTGCTCAAGTGCTTTATTTGTGAGTGTTTTAACATTGTTTTATTGGAGCATTAAACTTTTACCAAATAGAGAGCACTAGATTTTGACTTTTGTTCCTCCTTATATCCAATACTTCCAAGCATGATTGAGGCTCATTGAGCCATCAGGAAGGAGTGAGAGATACAGAGGAGCAGCGCGCCAGCAGCACGTCACACAGATCGCTCTATTATTCCCAGAGGGGAACTGCTGATTTTGACCGGCTGGTGAAACAGGGGTCACAATTTGAGGTGAGCAACCAGAATCAAACTGGAGGAGGAGAGCATTGGTATATTGAAGGAATTTTTGCACAGTATGGTGGATCAGCACGTGTCATGAACATCTACTGTTTGATTCATGGATTTTTTTATTTACTAATACGCGGACACTTTGTTACCAATTGTTTCACTTCTCTGATTATTATTGTTTAGGATTATTATTTTTATTACTGCTTAGGAGCAATACACAGACTTTAAAACAGAGTTCCACCCAAAAGTGGAACTTCCGCTCATCTGATTTCCCCCTCCCTCCAGTGCCACATTTGGCACCTCTCAGGGGGAGAGCGGATACCTGTCTTTGACAGGTATCCTGTCCCACTTCCGGGAGACCTGGCCACTGCAAATTACATCAGCAGCTTGGACTCCCTCCTCCTCCCTCCGCTTCAGCCAGCCAGTGAAAGAGCACAGAGCGCTTCACAGTAAGGACCCGTCCATGAAGCCGAAAGGCTACACTGCCGGGTTCCCTTAGTAACAATGACCGTGGCAGCACCCAACCAGCCGATCCAAAGATCAGCTATGGTGCCGACATTGCTGGACTCCAGGACAAGTAAGTGTCCTAATGTTAGAAGTCTGCAGCTACAGTAAGTGTAGATGCTGACTTTTAATTTGTAAACGGCGGGTGGACCCCCTCTTTAAAGACACAATAGATATTTCAGTTGTTTGTTTATCTTTTAGTAGCTCAGCACCTGCTTTTTGGATTATTCCTTTAAAATATTCCACTAATCTGGTGATCTTGTTTAACCTCCCTGGCGGTATTCCCAAGTGTGGATTGGGGTGGAATTTCAGTACCATTAGCGGTAACCCCGAGCCACACTCGGGATTGCATCGCTGGATCCTGTAAGATGTTATTTACCTTGTCCCTGGGATCCTGCGATGTATTCCCGCAGTGTACGACGGCCGGATCTTCCTCCCGATGCTCTGTGTGCCCTGGCTTCCGTTCCCTGCGAGTGACGCGACGCAGGGGGGTGGAACCGGCGGCAAATTCAAAAAGTATAAAACAGAAACACACTGATACATTGTAATCCTATTGGATTACATTACAAAATAAAATAAATTGACCTTGGTTTGCCCCCCACTGCTTTCTCCAGTGCCCTTGCCTGCAGTTTTACTGTACTTTGTGTCTGGAAACTGCAGAACGACCATGGCATCAAAAAAGCGCGCCTCCACCTCAAAAGCAGCATATGACCTGCTGGAAAACAGCAACAGCAGGGAGTGGTGGGGAAACCCCTGCAGAAGTGGTACTGGACAACCAATAAATTACTGGCCACTCCTTTTTTTGGCACGGTCATGTCAGAGTACAAATTTTCTCTGATAATGAAATATTTGCACTTTGCAAATAATGAAGAATTTGATGAGACTTCTCATCCAGCTCCAAAACTCACAAAGATTTGGGAGGTTTATCAAATTATTCTGAAAAATTTCCAGCAGACCTATGTACCCGACAGAGACATTAGTATTGACGAAAGTCTAATGGCCTACAAAGGAAGACTCAGCTGGATACAGTATATGGCGTCAAAGAGAGCACGATTTGGAATAAAATCATTCATGTTATGTGAATCAAGCTCTGGTTACATATGGAATTCGGTCCTATACACCGGGAAAGGAACCAAATTCAACGAACGATTCAGCAATTATGGAATGGCTACCACTTCGGTTCTTACTTTGATTGAGCCATTGCTGAATCAGGGCTACTGTGTAACCACAGACAATTTTTATACTTCTCCAGAACTTTATGAGTTCCTTGTACACAACAAGACGGATGGTTATGGGACCGTTCGAGCTAACCGGCGTGACATGCCGCCAACCTTTGGCAATAAAAAGCTCAAGGCAGGAGAAATAGTTGCCTGGCAAAAAGGCAAAATGGTGGCACTGAGATGGCGCGACAAAAAAGATGTGTGCCTTATGAGTACTATTCACAACACCACTACTGTCAAGGTACACACAAAAGGTGGTAAAGACGTAATGAAACCACAAGTCGTCATGGATTACAACAACACAATGGGAGGTGTGGACAGATCTGACCAGGCCATGACATTCTATCCAGCGATGAGGAAACAACAAAAAAAATATTACAAAAAAATATTCAGGCATCTTCTTGAACAGTGTTTGTGGAACGCATTCATTCTGCTAAAAAAAAAGTTGGAAAGTTGCCGAACTTATATTTCTCAAGCACCAAACACCAACGACCGTAAATAGATCTGGACGTCGTGCTGCTGGCGTTGTGAACCCAGAACGCTTGACTGGTCGGCACTTTATGGACCACATTCCACCAACAGAAAAGAAGTCTGCACCCACAAGGATGTGTGTGGTTTGCTGCTCTAAGCGTGACAACACTGGAAGGAAAATACGAAAAGAAACCCGCTTCTATTGTCCCGATTGTGACGTTGGACTTTGTGCTGTACCATGTTTTAAAATTTTCCATACCCGGGACATTTACTGAAGCAATATGACTACTAATATTGCATCCTTGTTTGACCAAAAAAAAATGTCAGTGTTTTTGATTATATTATTTACTAAAATTTATTGAATAAAAGTATTATTATTATATTATTATTTGTTATTATTTATAGTTTTTTTTTACCCGAGATGTCTACTAGACTGTTGTTTGGACAGATTTAAGTGAGTTATTCCTAAGAATTACAAGCCTAGAATATAAAAAGCCAAATTTTCATGCAAAATAATGGTACCACTTTCAGCACCAAAAATCTGAAATAATCATACCGCCAGGGAGGTTAAAAACCATCTGAGCTGTATTGGTGCATGCACAACACAGTCTTGATTCATATCAAGACAGTCAGGAGAGCCTGTCTTGGAAGGGAGGGGTATGCAAATGCAAGTGGCTATTAGGTGTAAAATGTGTATGTTTAAATAAAGATGTTTCACTGAGATCTATGGGTGGGCAAAATTGACTGAATTCACTTTGCCAAATTGAGAGACCCTAGACATGTTAAGGAGAGTATCAGAGAGATGCAGACATGGTTAGGAGAGTATCAGAGAGACTGCAGGCTTGGTAAGGAGAGTATCAGAGAGACTGCAGACTTGGTAAGGAGAGTATCAGAGAGACTGCAGACTTGGTAAGGAGAGTATCAAAGAGACTGCAGACATGGTAAGGAGAGTATCAAAGAGACTGCAGACATGGTAAGGAGAGTATCAGAGAGACTGCAGACATGGTATGGAGAGTATCAGAGAGACTGCAGACATGGTAAGGAGAGGGTCGGAGAGACTGCAGACATGGTAAGGAGAGGGTCAGAGAGACTGCAGACATGGTAAGGAGAGGGTCAGAGAGACTGCAGACATGGTAAGGAGAGTGTCAGAGAGACTGCAGACTTGGTAAGGAGAGGGTCAGAGACTGCAGACCTGGTAAGGAGAGGGTCAGAGTCTGCAGACATGGTAAGGAGATTATCAGAGAGACTGCAGACATGGTAAGGAGAGGGTCAGAGAGACTGCAGACATGGCAAGGAGAGTATCAGAGAGACTGCAGACGTGGTGAGGAGAGGGTCAGAGGGACTGCAGACATGGTGAGGAGAGTATCAGAGTGACTGCAGACATGGTAAGGAGAGGGTCAGAGAGACTGCAGACTTGGTAAGGAGAGGGTCAGAGACTGCAGACATAGTAAGGAGAGTATCAGAGAGAATGCAGACATGGTAAGGAGAGTATCAGAGAGACTGCAGATATGGTAAGTAGAGTATCAGAGAGATTGCAGACATGGCAAGGAGAGTATCAGAGAGACTGCAGACATGGTAAGGAGAGGGTCAGAGAGACTGCAGACATGGTGAGGAGAGTATCAGAGAGACTGCACATATAGTAATGAGAGTATCAGAGAGACTGCAGACATGGTAAGCAGAGGGTCAGAGACTGCAGACATGGTAAGGAGAGGGTCAGAGACTGCAGCCATGGTAAGGAGGGTATTAGAGAGACTGCCAACATGACAAGGAGAGTATCAGAGAGACTGCAGGTATGGTGAGGAGAGGGTCAGAGAGACTACAGGTATGGTAAGGAGAGGGTCAGAGACACTGCAGACTTGGTAAGGAGAGGGTCAGAGTCTGCAGACATGGTAAGGAGAGGGTCAGAGTGACTGCAAACATGGTAAGGAGAGGGTCAGAGTGACTGCAGACATGGTAAGGAGAGGGTCAGAGTCTGCAGACATGGTAAGGAGAGTATCAGAGAGACTGCAGACATGGTAAGGAGAGGGTCAAAGTGACTGCAGACAAGGTAAGGAGAGGGTCAGAGTCTGCAGACATGGTAAGGAGAGTATCAGAGAGACTGCAGACATGGTAAGGAGAGGGTCAAAGTGACTGCAGACAAGGTAAGGAGAGTATCAGAGAGACTGCAGAAATGGTAAGGAGAGTATCAGTGAGACTGCAGACTTATTAAGGAGAGGACCAGAGACTGCAGACTTGGTAAGGAGAGGACCAGAGAGACTGCAGACATGGTAAAGAGGGGACCGGAGAGACTGCAGACATAATACAGGAGTCAGTAAAAGAGACTGCAGACATAATACAGGTATTGTGGATGGTGTAGTAATGGATGACTCCCCCCTCCCTCCATATCTCTGTAGAGGGGGAGATGTTGCAGATTAATGTATACAGCTCTAGGACCTGAGGGAGCATGTCCTCCCTTTACACTTGTTCAGTGTGATCCCTGTCCCCTCTCCCTCCTCTGTGTGCAGGCATGGCCAGACTTGGACTCCTCTGCTCACTTTATCTCCAGGACCCTCACTCACATCATCAGCTGTGTCCCGATTCAGACAGCACACAGGTCCCTTCATACTCCCGGGCCAGTCAGCGGCCCATTTCAGACAGCAAGTCCTCTCCCAACCCCTTTCATTGTCAGCAGGAAGCCATGAAGTACAGTGTTGAGGAGGGAGGTGGAGCCGCTCTGAAGGAAGGAAGTTACATATTCCTCCTCTGAATGCCGGGTCCTCCAAGCACCTTATTGGTTGTGAGGATGCTAGCAACCAATTGTTTTGACAGCTGAGACAATGGAGACAACAGGGGGAAGCCAGTAGTTCCACTTGATTGGACGCCTCTTCTCCCCCAGCAGGAAATGCAAATGGAATTTTTGAGGGCTGAATTAACCTCTTCCTTACTGGGCACTTAAACCCTCCTCCTGCCCAGACCAATTTTCGGCTTTTAGCGATGTCACATTTTGAATGACAATTGCGCAGTCGTGCGACGTTGTACCCAAACAAAGTTTTTTGGTTTTTTTTTACCACTTCAGTAGCTTGCCAGGAATTTGTCTCTTCAGTTTGCTTATCGTTTTTATTCTGGCATCGACACATCATTGTGGTATTTTTATTTCCCCCCAATGCAGACCTTTCATTCTCTTCAATTCCCTATCCATTCACTCACCCCCCTCCCTCTCCCTCCACTCTCACTCTCTTTTGTTTTATTGGATCTTATTTGTCCCTCTTTTTTCTTCCCAGAGCCCCCATATTTCCCTATGTTGCTCTCTGTTTCCTCTCTTTCTATATATATGTTCATCGTTTCTTACTACCTTCTCCATCACTTTAGTCCATTCTTCTATCGTTGGGGGTTTTGTTGCCAACCAGTTTTTAGCTATTAACCTGCGTGCAGCGAATAAACTCCTAATTATTGGTATTCGTTTTTTCAATAATGTTTTGCCATTTCCTATATATCTCATTATGCACAACATTGGTGTCGTTTCCAGCTTTATCTCTAACCTTTTGTTTATTATATCCATGATTCCTGTCCAATATCTTTTTAATTTGGGACATCTCCATATCATGTGTATAAGGTTCCCATTTTCTATCCCACATCTTGGGCACTTTGAGTCTTGTCGATATCCATATTTAAACATTTTTTGCGGGGTATGATAGGTCATATGAAACAACATCAGATGGGAGGTTCTTTGGGATGGGGATAGTGATACTGATGGTCCTGCTTCCATTATACTCCTCCACTGTCCTTCTGTTATTCCTCCTACATCTCTATCCCATTTACTCTTACATGCCAGCTCCTCGTTTCCCTTTATTATTATTTCGCACAGGGGACCGTATATTCCTGCTATTGCCCCTTTTGTTTGCGTTTCATTTATCAGTTTACTCATTTTCCCTAGCTCGCACCATTTCGGTGGTTCTTTGCTAAACTGTCGTTTTAAGGCGTGTCTTACTTGTAGGTATACAAAAAATGATTTGTTTGTCAACCCAAATTCTTCTTTTATCTCCTGGAAGGTTTTAAGAGTTTCCTCCTTATATAACTGCTTTAACTTTGTTATTCCTTGTCTTTCCCATTCTTTATTTCGCTCTACTTTTAACATTTCTTGTATTTTTCTATTATCCCATATTGGTGTATATGGTGTAAACCCCTGATAGCCCAATATATTTTTGATCTCTTGCCATACCTTGGTTATTAATCTACAGGTGGGTATTTCGTGTGTTGAGTGTCCTGCTTCTAAGACCTCTATTCCTGATCTATGTTTTGTTTCTTTTACTATCAGTTGCATGTTAGTATCTCCCCCCTCTATTGTAATACAGCCTCTCAAATGCACTCCTTGCGCTGCTATAAAGTAACCCCACGGATGAGGTAATGCTAGGCCCCCTCTATTTTTAGGGCGTTGCAGCACTCGCAGGCTTATCCTGGCTTGTTTCCCTCTCCAGATCAGCTCTCTGTATACTGTTTCTACCTTTAAAAGCTGTCCTTTAGCTATCCACACCGGTGAGTTCTGCAGGATATATAGAAGCTGGGGGAGCCATGTCATTTTTATTAGGTTGCATCTGCCTGTTATTGACAACGGCAGACGCCTCCATATTCTGCTTTTTTCCCTAAATTTTTAATTAATCCTTCCAAGTTATCTTTAACATATTGTTTTTTTAGTTATGTAAACTCCTAAATACTTAATTTTATCTGTCTGCGGTATTTCTAGATGATCTGTATTAATCTTAGGTCTATTCCTATCTATTGGTAGGAGACTTGATTTCTCCCAGTTGATTTGTAGCGCTGATATCTTCCCATATTTACTGGTTATTTCCAATACCGCATCCAGAGATGCGTGTGTGTCTCCCAGAAACATTAACAGATCGTCTGCGTATAGGGCTATTTTCTCCTCCCCTGTAGCTCTTTGGAATCCTTTGATACTTTCTGTACTCCTTATAGCAATTTCTAGTGGCTCTATTACTATGGAAAAGAGCATGGGTGACATTGGGCACCCCTGTCTCGTACCTCGTGTCAACAAGAAGGGTTCCGACCATTGGTTATTGATTTTAACTCTTGCTTGCGGGTTTTTATATAGCAGTTTCAGCCATCCCATATATCTTGGGCCAAAGTCAAAGCTAGCCAGCACCTGCCATAGATAATGCCACTCCACTGTATCAAACGCCTTGGTGATGTCAAGTGCCAGTATGGCTCTGGAGCCTTCATTATATGTTGGTATCTGCATATTAAGATATGCTCTTCTTATATTCGTAATTGTGGACCGTCCTGGCATAAAACCTGATTGGTCAGGGTGTATATATTTTGTTATTATTTTCCCCAGTCTTGCGGCTAGCACTCCTGCCAGTATCTTGACGTCTGCTCCTAACAGGGATATTGGTCTGTATGATGAAGGATTCTGTGGATCCTTCCCTTCTTTGGGGAAGACAATGATTGTGGAGTTCAACATTGTATCTGGTAGTTGCCCTTTTTCGCTAGCGCTGTTAAAAACCTTCATTAACATCGGAACCAATGCTTCTCCATATTTTTTATATATTTCTATCGGCAAGCCATCAGGTCCCGGCGCTTTTTGACTTGCCATTTGTTTGATGGTTTCCCACAGTTCCTGCTCAGCCAGTGGAGCTTCTAATCACTCTTTATCTTCTTCCGAGAGCTGTGGAATTTCTATATTCTGAAGGAAGTCCCTTATTTCTGCCTCTACATCTTGTCCTTGTGTCTTGTAGAGGGCTTCATAATATTTTTTAAATTCTGTTATTATTTCTTGATGGTGTGTTGTTAATCTTCCTTCCGATGTTCGTAATGAGTTTATTGTTGAAGATGAATGGTTACTTTTAGCCAATATTGCCAATAAGTGTCCCTCCTTTTCTCCTTCTTCAAAGAATTCCCTTCGTTTAATCGACCTTTTTTTTCCCGCATTATTTGACAATATTTGTTTATATTTTTCATGCTCTTCAGCCCATTCGGTCTTTTTCTCTCCTGTTGGATCTTTTATATAGGCCTTTTCGGCTTCTGAGGCCCAGATCCTTGCTGTTAATTCTGCCGTTCTTTCCAGTTTCTTGATTTTGGCTATTTGTTGTATCATCATTCCTCTCAAGTACGCCTTTAGGGAGTCCCATACTGTATTCAGTTTTGCCGTCCCTTCATTTCTTTTTATGAATTCCTTGATTTGGGCTATTATTTCTTCTGGGTTCCCCATTTGCTCTAACCAGCTTGTATTCAGCCTCCACTCTCTTTGTTTGCAACTTTTGTTCTGTTTTATTTCCACTATTAGTGGTGAGTGGTCTGAGATCTCTCTTGTCATATACCTAATGTTGTCTAGTTGCTCCACCAATAGATCGTTTCCTATTGCAATATCTATTCTTGACAGAGTATTATGGGTCTTGGAATGGCACAAGTATTGTTGCAGTGTAGGGTTTCTTAGTCTCCATAGATCTTTCCATTCCATTTCATATAGTATTTGGGCTAATATAATTCTTGACTCCCCTTTGTGTTGTCTTTTACTTGGATATCTATCTAGGCTTTCATTTATCACACTATTGAAATCTCCTACTGCCAGGAGTGGGATCCCTGGTTTATCTGATAGAAATGCGATCAGGTTATATAAAATTTCAGGTTTGAAAGGGGGTGGAACATATAGGTTAGCAATTATGAATTCTCTTTCTTCTATTGTACAATGCAAAAATATACATCGGCCTTTGTTATCTACCTTCACAGCTTTGTGCGTAAACAATATCCCTGTTTTTATCATAACGCTTACTCCTTGGGCATATGAGGAGTAAGTTGCGTGATATTGCTTCTGGTAGTTTTTATGTTCCAGATATCTGGTTGTTTCTTTCACCAGGTGTGTCTCCTGTAAACATATTATTGCTGCTTCGTATACCTTAGCTGTTGAGAAAATTACTCCTCGTTTTTTCCTATCACTTAGGCCTCTTACATTCCAAGAGCATACCTTCCACCGTTCAATGTGCATATTTCTTTACTTTCTTTGTACCACCCAATCGTGCTTTTTTCTTTCTCAACGTGCATTCTTTGTGCTATTTTTCTTCGCATCTTAATTCTATATTGTGCGCATTTTTTAATTTCCAATAACTCTTTTATTAACAAACTTTCTCTTATCTGTAGTGTACTTGTGCTTCTCTCACTCTCACCTTTGTTCAACTCCCTTTGTGTTTTCTCCCCCTCCTCTTCCCTCCCCGGCTTAAATAAGCCAAGGTGGAGTCGTAGAGGGGGACCATTCTTCCCCTTTCCACTCTTCCGACCCTCCTTGGGTCCATCCGTCGGGCTTTTATCGTGACTAAAACACCACTCTATCATTCCTTGATCATTCACTCTTCCCCGACCTCCCACCCCACTCCCCCCCCTTCCCCTCGTATGTTAACATTTGAGTCCATAAAAAAAAAAAAAAGAGACGCACTTCTATGTGGCTCCGTGCTTCAATTCTTCTATCACTTGTTATGTAAAAGTGGCCTATATTGACTTGGCCTTCCATTTTTATTTTTTTCCCTTATGGAAGTCATTTTCTACATTTTCCCTGGAGCTTTGATTTTTCCTCCATTTTTCTCCAGCCAGTACGTTGCTTCATCTGTTGTATTGAAAAAGATGGTTTCCCCCCCTGTCACGATTCGTAATTTTGCTGGGTATAGCATAGCGTAGGTTATGTTTAGCTTTTGAAGCCTTTTTTTGATGTCTGCGTATCTCGCTCGCTTCTTTTGTACCTCTGGTGAATAATCTGGGTATATTGAGACCCTGTTTCCATTGTACATTAGAGTTCCTTTCTCCCTTGCTTTTCGCAGGATCTTTTCTTTATCTTGAAAGAACAATATCTTGATCAATAAGGATCTTGGATTTCCCCCTGGTGGTGGTGTCTTGAATGGAACCCGGTGCGCTCTTTCTACCGCAAAATGGGCGAGAAGGTTTCTTTACCGAAATTATCGATTAACCAATTCTCAATAAACCCCGTTGGGTTTTGCCCTTCGCACCTCTCTGAAAGTCCAACTATACGCAAATTATTTCTTCACATTCTATTCTCCATATCGTCTATTTTGATTAAGTATGGATCTATTTTTTTTTCCAGTACCTGCATTTCTTTTTTCATCGGGTTTAGATCATCTTCTATTTGACTTATTCTTCCCTCCATCTCTGTTACATTTTCCCGAGTTTTTTGTGCATCATGTCTTATCAGGCTTATTTCTTCTCTAAGATTTTTCAATTGCTCGTTCATCCCCAACATCATACCTTTGCAGGAATTTATCGCCTCCAACACTTCCCTTATTGTTGGTTCCTCTTCTGTTTGCTCGCATTTTTCAGGCGTTGGTTGTATTAAATCCCCTTTCTGCTCCGTTTTCGACCCAGTTCCTATGCTCTTTCGAGCCTGGGTACTGCCCGTTTGAGTTTGGGTCTTAGTTTGTGCTGGTGGAGTCGACCCCCCCCTTTGCCGGTGAGTGTGTGTTTTTTTCCTGTTTAGCAGTTGTTTGATTCATCTTCTCCTTTACTTTGTCTTTAACCATATTTATATTATTTCCTGTTTCCTGTTGTACTGTCTCTTCACACTTCACTCCTTTGGCTCCTGGTTTAGCGTGTCCGCTCTTCCTCTTCTCGGACACCAGCGCTGATGTACGCCAGGTGGTTGACTCTATTTTTACAATCCTTTTTTACCTTGAGTTTCCTCCTGATTTACGGGGCTACCTTTTCCCCCTGGAGATGGTAGGGGATATTATCCCTTCTTCACTTCTTTCTCTGCCGCCTTTCCTCCGGTCCTACTATCCAAGATATGGGGCCCACAATTTTTAAAGCAATTTTGAACACCTAAAACCAAAAGAAAGCAAGGAGAGGCCTGGGACCTATTTGGGAAGCGACTTGTGTCGTATCCTATTTTCTTCCACCGCTCCTGGGCTATCTTCTCCTTTTTTAGCACCCTGGCAATCGTCTCCAATAGTGCTGCATCCCTTGACTGGTTACTGACAATTTTTGCCTCCCCTGTTTAGATTCGATTCTTGTTGGTAAATTTCCTCTCTCTATCATCACGTCAGTACACGGGGGGAAGAAAAGAGAGAGCGAGGGGAAAAAAAAGGGTGCCCCCAACAAACAGTCACAGTATCTCTTTTAAAATCTCTTTATCCCAAATTTCGGCTGTGGGAGAGGATGACTGCTTTAACTGCCGTACTCAGGCCCCTATACTTCAGCGTGTTAGCTGTCTTTACTGTTGCTTTTTTGAGCTGGGGTCGCTTGCTTAAAACCATGTGCTGTGTTTCCGGCCTTAACACAGTCCGATGCTGCCAAAAGGAGACTGAGCTTTCTTGCACACTTAACAACACTGCCCCCTTTCAGTGGGTTTGCATGTGATATATAGGGATGGAAAAAAAATTTTCTTTTTTTTTTTTTTCTTTCTTCCTTCTTAAAAACGTTTTATCGCCAGTTTTCTCACCTTACGAAGGGAGCCATAATATTGTCTTTTCCTGTCCCTTTCCCTCTCCTTCCCTCCCCTCCCACCCTGGCTATTTGTCTCCTCCTCTTTTAATGTGTTGTACTGCAGGGTTAATGACAACAAGACAGTCTATAATCTAGACAGTGAACAAAGACCCGCGACTTGCTCTCACCTCCTTTACCGGTTCCTTTATGTATTATGTGTCTGCGCCTGGTG
Organism: Glandirana rugosa; assembly: GCA_018402905.1. NCBI lineage: Eukaryota > Metazoa > Chordata > Amphibia > Anura > Ranidae > Glandirana > Glandirana rugosa. Next base: position 46,626 of record BLSH010155682.1, read on the forward strand.
CCCTCTCACTGCACCGCCTCTTGGTTCGACACGGCAAAGAAGCCCCTTCCCTCCCCCTCTGCTTGTCTTACCGCTTCTCCGCGCTTGCCTCGCACCTGAAGCGTCTCTCTCTGCAGGCACTCCCACCCGCCTTCCTTATTGCAGCACCTCCGGTGCCTTTGTCGGCCGGGGCTAGTAGCTAGTAGCTCCTCGCATCATCCGCTGTTCTCTTCGCGTGTCCTCTCCCGATCTCCCGGTCTAAGACTCCGTAGTACTCCCTGCTGAACAGGGTTTTGCCTAACTCCAGCCCACGTCCAGACTTTCCATAGCACTGTGCTTTGCAGGATCACATGGAGCGAAGCTCGGGAACAGCCACACCTACTCACATCCGCATCCTGTTCCAGTCACGGCCCTCCTCGTACCCAAACAAAGTTGATGTCCTTTTTTCCCCACAAATAGAGCTTTCTTTTCGTGGTATTTGATCACCTCTGCGGTTTTTATTTTTTGCGCTATAAACAAAGAGCGACGATTTTGAAAAAAGAACAATATTTTTACTTTTTGCGCTAATAAATATCCAAAAATAAAATATAAAAAAAAAATTATTCATTGGGTTTGGCCGATTTATATTCTTCTACATATTTTTGGTAAAAAAAATCGCAATCGGCATTTATTAATTGGTTTGCGCAAAAGTTATCGCATCTACAAACTATGGGAATTGATTTATGGCGTTTCTATTATTATTTTTTTTTTACTGGTAATGGCGGCAATCTGCGATTTTTATCGGGACTTTGATATTGGGGCGGACGTCAGACATTTTTGACACTTTTTTGGGACCAATGACATTTATACAGCGATCAGAAATTTAAATGTCCACTGATTACTGTGTAAATGTCATTGGAAGTGAAGGGGTTAACCTGCAGGGGGCAGTGAAGGGGTTAACAGTGTTCCCTGGGTGTGTTCTAACTGTGGGGGGATGGGTTGGCAGGGACATAACAGATCTAACTGATCCCAGTGACAGGGATCAGTAGATCTGCTTGTCCCCCTCTCACAGAATGGAGAACCGCCGTGTTTACATTGGCGGTTCCCTGTTCTGCAGCTCCGCAGGCGATCGCGGGTCAGGAGCGGACATCGAGTGAATGCGCGCCGGGGGCGTGCAAAGGGGAGGACGTCAATAGACGTCCTCCCGGAGATTGAGATCCGCGCTGTTGCCGTCTTTCGTCTATAGCGCGGATCTCAACAGGTTAATATATAGTCCATAAGATCAACAAATCCATTGACTAAACAAAATCATAAAGGTAGGTGTCCATTTAAGTGTTCATCGTGACAATTATTAAGTGTCGTCACACCACCGCAAAAGTGCACCTCCACCACATAGAAGACACACTTACCAGATGGCAAGCTTGAAAAGCCAAGGCCTTTGTCCTGAAGGTAAATCTGATGTCAGCTCTTGGATGGATCTCACTCCGTACGGGAAGAAGCCAAACAGACGTCTTTAACTCTCGCAAGGTAAGTCTCATTGGCAGTGGTGGCTGATGAAGTTTAAGGATGGGGGGGCGCCCTTCCTTTTTGACCTCTCCCACTTCTCATAAGTCCCACCCCTTATAAAATCCACTCACTCCGTCCCCTGTATTCCACATATTGTGTCAGGAGTATACAGCTCGGCATCTGTATATTAGGTGTATATAGCCAGTTACACAGGTAGGGGTATATAGCCAGTTATACAGGTAGGTGTATATAGCCAGTTACACAGGTAGAGGTATATAGCCAGGTACACAGGCAAGTGTATATAGCCAGTTACACAGGTAAGTGTATATAGCCAGTTACACAGGTAGGGGTGTATTGCCAGTTACACAGGTAGGGGTATATAGCCAGTTACACAAGTAGGTGTATATAGCCAGTTACACAGGTAGGAGTATATAGCCAGTTACATAGGTAGGTGTATATAGCCAGTTACACAGGTAGGGTATATCGCCAGTTACACAGGTAGGTGAATATAGCCAGTTACGCAGGTATGTGTATATAGCCAGTTACACAGGTAGGTATATATAGCCAGTTACACAGGTAGGAGTATATAGCCAGTTGCAAAGGTAGGGGTATATAGCCAGTTACACAGGTAGGTGTATATAGCCAGTTACACAGGTAGGGTATATAGCCAGTTACACAGGTAGGGTATAGCCAGAGCACAGCCCCCCCGCCACAGGACTCATGGCACTGACAGCACCCGGATGACTCCCCCTCCCCCCGTGTGGCGGAGTGGTTCTCAGTCAGCGGTAGGAACGGCACTTACCACCGACCTGTGTGTCCTCCACAGTGTAGGGCAGAGCAGCAGCAGCTGCTGTCTCCTCCGCTGTGTGCCCTCCTCTGTTCATCAGTGTAGGTCAGCAGCGGCAGATCCTTCTCCTCTCCTCTTTGTGCCACCCCGTCCTTAGTGCCAGGCATTCAATAGGATCGTCTGCCGCTTAGGCCAATCGGGAAACAAGTCTCACAGACCTGGCTCCTGATTGGCGGGGAGGCACTGTAATGTCCTGATTGGCGGGAGGCACTGTAATGTGAAAATAGCGAAAATTCATTCGCTATTATCACACAATTGGGTGGGATCGGGGAGCACTCTCTGTGCCCCGTGCCCACCCTCTTTTGAAGCCTATTAGAGCCTCCGGCTCTAGTCAGGAGCTTAAAAAAAACACTCCATCCCGCCCCCGACATAGGACTACATGCATTTGGCATCCTGAAAGGGGCCGGGCGCATGAATAGTGGGGAGGCGGCAGGGATAGGGGGCAGTGCCCGTGCACCCTTAATGCACAGGCAGCCCCTGCTCATTGGTATTGCACTTACAGCAAGGAGCAGAAATAAAAGCAAAGAATAAAAAGCCGACTGGCTTACATAGACCAACCATCCTTCCGGAATCGTAGCAACGCGGTGACGTCAGCACGTCCCTCTTCCAACACATTTTGTCACAAGATGACGTTGTCCTGCTTTTATTTCTCCTCCTTGCTGTAAGTGCAATACTATTTTTACTATTAAAGGTGTAGTTGGTTTTACACTATAGTGAGTTATTTCTTTTAGGTATCTTGGCTAATTGTCCACCGAATGCAGAGTTGATTCCTTGGTCCTTGTAAGAGTTAAAGACGTCTGTTTGGCTTCTTCCCGAGAGCTGACATCAGATTTCCCTTCAGGACAAAGGCCTTGGCTGGGCAATAGCTGCAAGCTTTTCAAGCTTGCCATCGGGTAGCAGTGTCTTCTGTGTGGTGCACTTTTGTCGTGGTGTGACAATACTCAATAATTGTCACGATGAACATTTAAATGGACACCAACTTTATGGTTTTATTTGGTCAATGGATTTGTTGATCTTATGGACAATATATTGATTGATTTATAAATGCACATTTAGTAATTGCATGTATAAGGTCAGCGCAGCTCTTTCTGCCCTTTAAATTGTTCAAACTGTTAAATCGATGGATTTAGTTCCAATTTAAGTGTTCCACATCATTCATAATATACAATAATGTGTGCAACTAATCTGTTGAGAAGTAGAGATTAGTACTTAATTCTGTTTGTAAAACTTAGCATTCCACAGTTATTTTCCACATACATATTAATATGATAACATTTTTATTTTTTTGTGCAGAAAATTATATATAATGAAAACATTTTTTGGTTTGTTAAGCTCACCTACTATCCAGGCATAATAAGAAATTCGATTTTAGGATTTGACTGTGTTTGTTATTGAAAGTAACCATATGTTTGCACATGGGAGCCAAGCAAACAAGCATGTTTTTTCTAGAAAGGGAAAGTAAGCTTCCACTATTACAAAATGTGTAAGTTTTCAGTTAAGCACATCAACCCTCCTATTTATATGTATGCATTTAAATATATCTCCTTTCTATTTTTGTGCTGTTTACTTTCCTATTGACCCCTTCACTGGTTCTCCATAAACATAAAATTGATCTCCGGTAAATATACCCTCAACCTCCCTTTACCACTCTCTAACTAACCATAGAGTTAAAAAAGCTAACCAGGATCTCCTTTTACTTACCTAAATCCATGGTCAGCTGACACTGTGGGTCCTACACTCACCGGCCACTATTGGGTATACCTTGCCAGAACCGGGTTGGACCCCTTTTTACCTTCAGTGTTTTATTGGATTGAGATCTGGTGATTATGGAGGCCACTGGAGTACAGTGAACTCATTGTCATGTTCAAGAAACCAGTGGTGAGATGATTTTAGTTTTGTGACATGGTGCATTATCCTGCTGGAAGGAGCCATTAGAAGATGGGTACACTGTAGTCATAAAGGGATCGACATGGTCAGCAATAATACTCAGGTAGGCCGTGGCATTTAAAAGATGCTCAATTGGTACTAAGGGGCCCAAAGTGTGCCAAGAAAATGTCCCCCACACCATTACACCACCACCACCAGCCTGAGCCATTGATACAAGGCAGGATGGATCCATGCTTTCATGTTGTTTATGCCAAATTCTGACCCTACTATCTGAATGTCGCAGCTGAAATCAAGACTCATCAGACCAGGCAATGTTTTTCCAATCTCCCATTGTCCAATTTTGGTGAGCTTGTGCGAATTGTAGCCTCAGTTTCCTGTTCATAGCTAACAGGAGTGGCACTCAGTGTGGTCTTCTGCTGCTGTAGTCCATTTACTTCAAGGTTCGATGTGCTGTGTGTTCAGAGGTGGTATTCTGCATACCTTGGTTGTAACGAGTGGTTAATTGAGTTACTGTTGCCTTTCTATCATCTCAAACCAGTCTACACATTCTCCTCTGACCTCAGCAAGACATTTTGGTCCACACAACTGCCATTCACTGGATATTTTCTCTTTTTTGGACCATTCTCTGTAAACTCTAGATATGGTTGTGCGTGAAAACCCCAGTAAATCAGTAGTTTTTGAAATACCCAGACAAGCCTGCCACGTTCAACTATGTCACATTCAAAGTCACTTAAATCCCATTTCAACTTCAGCAAGTCATTTTCACCATGTCTAGATGCCTAAATGCATTGAGTTGCTGCCATGTGATTGGCTGATTAGCAATTTGTGTTACTAAGCAATTGAACAAGTATACCTAATAAAGTGGCCGGTGAGTGTACAGTATATCTTCCTCACTGCATAATGGGAGGATATTTTTCAGGTACCGTTGCCTGGGGGATCTGAAAAATTCTAATTGGTTGACCAGCAGCAGGGTCCTCTCAGTCTAAAGAAGACTAAAGTGGTGGGATAATATCACCATTAGTGGATTGGTTTGCCACAGGAACAAACTGTAGAGCTGGAACACTCCCAGAAGAGCCACTGGCAAGGTATGTGTGAAATTAGGTAAACAAGGGCCTGAGGATTTTATTTTGAAACATAATTGTGTTGGGCGAAAACCCATTGCTTCCTTAGAAAGCATTACAGCACAAGAAGGAAACTGTCATGTTTTGTAGTTGGAGAAAAACCTGCTACTATGTATAATGTTTAGCTCCTGCCAAACACGCTAAAAGTCTGACGTTCTGACAAACTCCAGAACAAGCAAAGTCAGTCTGAACTTGTGTTTGGACCGAACAGAGAGCTCATCCCTATTTTGAAGTTAAGATCTTTGAAAAGTATTAAAGCTATTATTAATCATTGATCGATTATCAGGTGTATTGCCTATAATACAGCGATTGAAGAATGGTTTATCGTCTTATAATCTAACTCTGTACGTAGCTGTAAGACCTCTATTAGCCAGCACACTCCGATCTCTATAATATACAGTATCTCACAAAAGTGAGTACACCCCTCACGTTTTTGTAAATATTTTATTCTATCTTTTCATGTGACAACACTGAAGAAATGACACTTTGCTACAATGTAAAGTAGTGAGTGTACAGCTTGTATAACAGTGTAAATTTGCTGTCCCCTCAAAATAACTCAACACTCCTAAGTGAAAATGTCCAAATTGGTCCCAATTAGCCATTTTCCCTCCCCGGTGTCATATGACTTGTTAGTGTTACAAGGTCTCAGGTGTGAATGGGGAGCAGGTGTGTTAAATTTGGTGTTATTGCTCTCACTTTCTTATACTGGTCACTGGACATTCAACATGGCACCTCATGGCAAAGAACTCTCTGAGGATCTGAAAAAAGAATTGTTGCTCTACATAAAGATGTCCTAGACTATTAGAAGATTGCCAAGACCCTGAAACTGAGCTACAGAACGGGGGCCAAGACCATACATCAGTTTAACAGGACAGGTTCCACTCAGAACAGGCCTCGCCATGGTCGACCAAAGAAGTTGAGTGCACGTGCTCAGCATCATATCCAGAGGTTGTCTTTGGGAAATAGACGTATGAGTATTGCCAGTATTGCTGTAGAGGTTGAAGGGGTGGGGGGGTCCGTCTGTCAGTACTCAGGTCAGTACTCAGGACCATACACTCTGCATCAAATTGGTCTGCATGGCTGTCGTCCCAGAAGGAAGCCTCTTCTAAAGATGATGCACAAGAAAGCCTGCAAACAGTTAGCTGAAGACAAGCAGACTAAGGACATGGGTTACTGTAACCATGTCCTGAGGTCTGATGATACCAAGATAAACTTATTTGGTTCAGATGGTGTCAACCAGGTGAGGAGTACAAAGACATGTGTGTCTTGTCTACAATCAAGCATGGTGGTGGGTGTCTCATGGTCTGGGGCTGCATGAGTGCTGCCGGCACTGGGAAGCTGCAGTTTATTGAGGGAACCATGAATGTCAACATGCACTGTGACATACTGAAGCAGAGCATGATCCCCTCCATTTGGAGACTGGATTCTAACATGATAACGACCCCAAACACACCTCCAAGATGACCACTGCCTTGCTAAAGAAGCTGAGGGTAAAGGAGATGGACTGGCCAAGCATGCCTCCACCCTATTGAGCATCTGTGGGCCATCCTCAAACGGAAGGTGGAGAAGCGCAAGGTCTCTATCATCCGCCAGCTCTGTGATGTCATCATGGAAGAGCGGAAGAATAATGGTGGCCATACAAAATATTGACACTTTGGGCCCAATTTGGACATTTTCACTTAGGAGTGTACTCACATTTGTTGCCAGCAGTTTAGACATTAATGGCTGTGTGTTGAGTTATTTTGAGGGGACAGCAAATTTACACTGTTATACAAGCTGTACACTCACTAATTTACATTGTAGCAAAGTATAATTTCTTCAGTGTTGTCACATGAACAGATATAATAAAATATTTACAAAAATGTGAGGGGTGTACTCACATTTTCACCCTTTAAGACTTTCTTTTCTACAACATATTAACAATCCCATATAATTCAAAACTTGTTTTCCCTAATTAACTCTTTACTTTAGTTTAGTAACTTCTTCATTTCCATCATTATTTTCATACATTTTTATATGCTCAACATGATGAGGTTGATTTACTAAAGGCAAATAAGCTGTGCACTTTGCGAGAACAGCTGCACTTACTTTCCCCAGAGCTTAGTGAATGTGGTAAATTTCCATTTTGTAAAGAACACATGATCATGTGCAAGGAAAAAAAAACAGAATAGCATTTTTGCTTGCACATGATTGGGATGATAGAAATCAGCAGAGTTTCACCATATGCATAAGCTCTATAGAAAATCTATTTGCCCTTAGGCTCCTTTCACACCGTGGCCGCCCGAGCGTTAGCAGTAAAACACTGCTAATTTGCAGCGCTTTACCGCTCGTTATAGTGGCGCTATGGTGGCGGCGGTGCGCTTTTAACCCCCCCACAAGGGGTTAAACAGGGGTTAAAAGTGCCGGTTTGTGGAGCTCCCGAAGCAGTGTTCAGGTGCTTTGGGAGCACTGCCCCCTTGTTTTCAATGGGTAGGGCGGGATAGGAGCAGTGAATACATCGCTGCAAAGATGCGGCTTGCAGGACTTTTTTTACCGTTCCGCAAGCGCACCACCCCAGTGTGAAAGCACTCAGGCTTTCACACTGTGATGTATTGGGGGGTATTTTTTCAGGCGCTTTTTAGTCGCTATTTTTAGCACAAAAGCACCTGAAAAATGCCTTGGTGTAAAAGGGGTCATAGTGAATCAACCCCAATGCATTTTCTCTAACAGATTAAATTGTAAATGTATTTGAGTAGAAGTATTATACTTTTTGCTTTTATATACACTATATTGCCAAGAGTATTGGGACGTCTGCCTTTACACGCACATGACCTTTAATGGCGACCCAGTCTTAGTCGGTAGGGTTCAATATTGAGTTGGCCCACCCTTTGCAGCTATAACAGCTTCAACTCTTTTGGGCTGTCCACAAGGTTTAAGAGTGTGTCTGTGGGAATCTTTGACCATTCTTCCAGAAGCAAATTTGTGAAGGCAGGCACAGATGTTGGATGAGAAGGTCTGGCTTGCAGTCTCCACACTAATTCATCCCAGAGGTGTTCTATTGGGTTGAAGTCAGGACTCTGTGCAGGCCAGGCAAGTTCCTCCACCCCAAACTTGCTCATCCATGTCTCTATGGACCTTGCTTTGTGTACTGGTGCACAGTCATGTTGGAACAGGAAAGGGCCATCCTCAAACTGTTCCCACAAAGTTAGGAGCATGAAATTGTCCAAAACGTCTTGGTATGCTGACGCCTTAAGAGTTCCCTTCAATGAATTAGGGGCTAAGCCCAACCCCTGAAAAACAACCCCACACCACAATCCCCCCTCCACCAAATGATTTGGACCAAAACTAAAACTAGAATAAAAAAGGTGTTTGAGGCTAGATTTTTAATTTTATTTTGTAATGTACAGCATGTTGGGGCATGATTATTAAAACATTTATAATTAATAATAGGAACAGTTATATGTAACAATAATAACAATGTCCAAAAGAAAATAAAGCATCCTTTTTAAAACGTTTAATTCATGCATTTCTCTGCCTTTTCCTTCCATGCTTTTATTTTATGTTTACTAGAATATTGAACAAAGTCCTCAAGATTATGAAAAATCACACGGACAATACAGACTTTTACATTTTAGCATTTGGTAGAAATGGGGGAACAGACTTTGTTCTTTTTAGTATATTTTTATTGCTTTATTTAATTTGTCTGACATGGAACTCTGTCATCATTGCTTTAATCAACTCAGATTCACAACTTCAAACCCCAATGTTCTTCTTTCTATGCAATCTTTCTGTGGTGGACATTTCATATACTTCAGTAACAGTTCCTAAGCTTTTGGATATTTTCCTCACAGGAAATAACAGAATTTCTTATATAGATTGTTTTGCCCAGTTTTTTTTCTTCACAGGTATGGCTTGCACAGAAATTACCTTGCTCACTGCCATGTCTTATGATCGCTATGTTGCCATTTGTAAATCTTTACATTATCCACTTCTAATGAAAATAAAGAACTGCATCTACATTGCGGCTGGGAGCTGGGCCTTGGCTTATAGCACTTCACTATTTGTTACAATAGTGGCCTCCCAAATACCCTTTTGTGGTTTAAAGGTCATAGACCAGCTTTACTGTGACATCAAACCCATGCTAAAAATATCTTGTGGAGACACTAGCCTCTTTCAAGTTGTGGTATATTTTGAAACATTTTTAATGGGAATATGCCCATTTGTATCAATTACATTGTCTTATATCAAAATCATATTGAGTATATTGGCAGTACATGGTAAAGGAAAGCGAAGCAAAGCATTTTCCACATGTACGTCTCACCTTACGGTGATTGTCATTTTCTATGGAACCCTTTTCTTTGTGTATATGATGCCATCATCAGCGGATTTCAGGAAAGTTGATCAGATTTTTTCGGCACTTTTTCTAGTGGTTATTCCAACTCTAAACCCCCTTATTTACAGTTTGAGGAACAGTGATATTAAACTTGCTCTAAGAAAAACGTGTAAAGTTTTGTTTGGACAGCAATAAAAATACAGCAAAGGTTCTAACCCGTCTCTATTCTGAAAAAATATTGCATTCAGATAAACTTAGTAACTATCCAATTACAACAGTAGGCTCAATTAAAAGGCTCCGTTTTGCACTTAATTAGAACAGAGATTATGTCTTGTGCCCTGAACGGTGCTATTTTTACTTACACTTAAACTAGCATGATTAGGGACTACTGGAAATGTGCTTGATTGGTAGGACAGCTTTTTGGGCTGCTTCAAAGTCTCATCACCAGACAGCTACAACTACAAGGGTAAAAAGGTGTGGCAATGTTAGTGCCATGGCTGTGATAAATCAGTCTGTTAATACATTATAGCTACGAGTTTGGGGTCTACAGATGTTTCTTGCTGTTCCCAACAATACATTTTTGCCATTGACCTCTTTTTTTTTGTGGGAAGGGGTTGCACTAGAATATAATTTCTCAATAATACACTATATTACCATAAGTATTGGGATGCCTGCCTTTACACGCACATGAACTTTAATGGCATCCCAGTCGTAGTCCATAGGGTTAAATATTGAGTTGGCCCAACCTTTGCAGCTATAACAGCTTCAACTCTTCTGGGAAGGCTGTCCACAAGGTTTAGGAGTGTGTCTATGGGAGTGTTTGACCATTGTTCCATAAGCGCATTTGGGAGGTCAGCACTAATGTTGATGAAAAGGCCTAGCTCGCAGTCTCCTCTCTAATTCATCACAAAAGTGCTGTAAGGTGTCCTGAGGTCAGGACTCTGTGTAGGCCAGTCATGTTCCTCCACACCAAACTCGCTCATCCATGTCTATATGGACCTTGCCTTGTGCATTGGTCCAAATCATTTGGTGGAGGGGAGATTATGGTCTAGGGTTGTTTTTCGGGGGTTGGGCTTGGCCTCTTAGCTCCAGTGAAGGGAACTCTAAAGGCGTCAGCATACCAAGACGTTTTGGACAATTTCATGTTCCCAACTTTGTGGGAACAGTTTGGGGATGGCCCCTTCCTATTCCAGCATGACTGTGCACCAGTGCACAAAACAAGGTCAATAAAGATATGGATGAGGGAGTTTTGGGTGGAGGAACTTGATTGACCTGCACAGAGTCCTGACCTCAACCCGGTAGAACACCTTTGGGGTGAATAAGAGCAGAGACTGCGAGCCAGGCCTTCTTGTCCACATCTGTGCCTGACCTCACAAATGCGCTTCTGAAAGAATGGTCAAACATTCCCATAGACACACTCCTAAACCTTGTGGACAGCCTTCCCAGAAGAGCTAAAGCTGTTATAGCTGCAAAGGGTGGGCTAACTCAATACTGAACTCTACGGACTAAGACTGGGATGCCATTAAACGTCATGTGCGTGTAAAGGCAGGTGTCCCAATACTTTTGGTAATATCGTGGATATTCAACAACTACGATGATGACAACAAATGCTGGGTGCCCCTCAAATGTCAACTTTGCTTATGTGAACTACAGTCTGCAATAAAAAATTTAGTGATCCCCCCCCGCCCCCCTTCATCCAGCACAGTAGGAATTTAATGCTTTTTAATCTAGGAGGTTGGGAATAATAAAAAATACTAACTGTATTTCTCGCACCCCTAGGCTACCAGCTTGGCATCTGACTGGTCATATAAAGTCCCGCCTCACCGGTTATGCAGTCACAGCCTCTCCTACATCATTAAGTGTATTGCAGGACCAGTAGTTCTGCATTTTACACGAGAATGTGAAGGACCCACCCACATCCAGGGTTATACTAAAGCATTTAACCCTTGCTGTGTCGAAAGGGAGAAATGCCTAGTATTTTTATTTTTTTTGCCCACCTGAAGTGTATTGCCCAATTGGCTTTCTCAAAGGATGCTTTGAGAAAGCCAATTGGGCGCTACGCATCAGGTGGGCAGTGACATCATCACGCTGGGCGGGGCTTGGATGCCATCTTAGAGAACAGTGTTTTGCCTGTATTTATAACATGCCTTATTTTATGGATTACATGTAAGAGCAATATTTGTTTTTAATAATAAATATGAATTAAGTGGTCTGCACTATTGGATGTTTGTGCTTCCTTCCTTGGTTTATCAGCTATTGAGAACATACTTGCGATCTGATGGTCAGCTTGATGGAATGAAGAGGGATTGGAATAATTACTTACAAAGCGCATATGACTTCACATATTAGTGGGGTCCACATTATCAGGTGAGCGAATACCCACAAGGGGTGGTGAAAGGCACTGCGGTTGTGTTTGCACAGATATTGTATGGTCTATGGAACTATTTGGACTATGAATGTTTTTTGCACTTATTTGCACAGGTTTTTTTATCATTGATCTTCTGTGACATTTTATATACATTGTTTATAGGATTCACATATGAACTATTTTGTGTATATATATATATATATATATATATATATATATATATATATATATATACACAGTATCTCACAAAAGTGAGTACTCCCCTCACATTTTTGTAAATATTTTATTATATCTTTTCCTGTGACAACACTGAAGAAATGACACTTTGCTACAATGTAAAGTAGTGAGTGTACAGCTTGTACAACAGTGTCAATTTGCTCAAACTCAACACACAGCCATTAATGTCTAAACCGTTGGCAACAAAAGTGAAAACACCCCTAAGTGAAAATGTCCAAATTGAGCCTAATTAGTCATTTCCCCTCCCCGGTATCATGTGACTCGTTAGTGTTACAATGTCTCAGGTGTGAATGGGGAGCAGGTGTGTTAAATTTGGTATTATCGCTCTCACTCTCTTATACTGGTCACTGGAAGTTCAAGATGGCACCTCATGACAAATAACATTCTGAGGATCTGAAA
>BLSH010155682.1:64447-76501 GCA_018402905.1 Glandirana rugosa
GAACACGTTCTTTACGTGGCGAGTGTGGTCGTCGTCCTTGGAGAGGGATGTGGTCATACTCTACTATAATCTTGCTAGCTATTAGACTGAAAGTGTCGTGGCCGTCCTTGGACAGGGATGACGTCATACTCTACTAAAATCTTGTTATTAGAGAGGGAGTGTCGTGGCTGTCCTTGGAGAGGGATTACGTCATCATCTACCAAAATCTTGCTATTTGAGAGGGAGTCTGGTGGTTCATACTGCAGTAGGGACAGGTTCCTGCCGGTGCTGTGAAAGTCAGATTATCGATCGTTCTAATATCATCTCATACTGGTGTAGGGAGAGGTTCCTGCTGCTGGTGTGAGCGGTGCATTTCTTGCACAAGAATAAAAAGTGCATCTATAATTTTCTTTTTTTTTTTTTAAAAAAGAATAATAATTTATTATTCTTTTTTTTTTAATATTAATAAATAGTGTTACATAGTACATTTGTACAGCAACGCCACCATGTCCGCCAATGTCCCCAAGCATTTCCATACGGTCCCATGGAAGCTTACAGCTCTCCATCTCCCAAACACTGGAGAGAAAGAGGAAGTACCCCCCTACCCACCCATGATCCCTGGCCCTGAATGCCAGCATTTCAAAATTCCCGGCCTTTGAAATGCTGTCATTCCGTCTGGTGGACACGGACAGTTTTAAAAACCTGATGGTGGTGGCTGTCCCACAGTACATGGTTCCCAGCCGCCACTACTTTTCCAGCTGAGCCATCCCTTCCCTGCACAAACAAGTCGAGGACGAGATCAAGTGTGCACTGCGCAACGACATCTGTGGCAAGGTCCACATAACCACTGATACGTGGACCAGTAAGCACGGGCAGGGGCGCTATATCTCGCTAACTGCACACTGGGCAAATGTACTGGAAGGTAGGCCTGAGGAGGCTAGCCGTTTGGCGCATTTTCTTCCACCACCGAGGATTGCAGGGCATTTCTCTTTGCCTCCTGTTGCCTCCTCCTCCTACTGAGCTTCCTCTTCCTCTACCACCTCCTCATCCACTCAGCGTAACACCTTCACCACCAACTTCAGCACATCCAGGGGTAAACGACAGCAGGCGGTTTTAAAACTGATATGTTTGGGGGATAAACCCCACACTGCGCAGGAGCTGTGGACGGGCATTGAACAACAGACCGATGAGTGGTTGTTGCCACTGAACCTCAAGCCCTGCCTGGTGGTGTGCGATAATGGGCGAAATCTCGTAGCAGCTCTGGGCCTAGCCGGTTTGATGCTCATCCCTTGCCTGGCGCATGTGCTGAATTTGGTGGTGCAAAAATTAAAAAAAAAAAGTACCCGGATATGTCAGAGCTGCTGCAGAAAGTGCGGGCCATCTGTGCGCGCTTTTGGCGTTCTCACCCTGCTGCTGCTCGCCTGTCTGCACTGCAGCGGAACTTCGGTCTTCCTGCTTCCTGTGGAACTCCACCTTGCACATGCTGGAGAGACTGTGCGAGCAGCAGCAGGCAATAGTGGAGTTTCAGCTGCAGCATGCACGGGTCAGTCGCTCTGCAGAAAAGCACCACTTCACCACCGAGTGGGCCTCCATGCGGCACCTGTGTACCATATTGCGGTGTTTCGAGTTCTCCACCAACATGGCCAGTGCCGATGACGCTGTTACTATCCCACTTCTATGTCTCCTTGAAAAAACTCTTTGGGCGATGATGGAAGAGGATGTAGCACAAGAGGAAGAGGAGGAGGAAGAGGGGTCATTTCCACGGTTATCAGGTCAGTCATTCACAAGCGGCTCGGAGGGTGGGTTCCTGCACCAGCATAGGCCAGGTAAAAAATTTTAAAGCCAGGGCACAGTTCTGGAGGATGAGGAGGACGAGGAAGATGATGAGGAGGAGGAACCGTGTTCACAGCAGGGTGGCACCCAACGCAGCTCCTGGGCATCATTGGAGCGTGGCTGGGGGAATACGGAGGACACAGATGATACACCTCCCACAGAGGACAGCTTGTTTTTGCCTCTGGGCAGCCTGGCACACATGAGCGACTACATGCTGCAGTGCCTGCTCAACGACAGCCGAGTTGCCCACATATTAACTTGTGCCGATTACTGGGTGGCCACCCTGCTGGTTCCCCATTACAAGGACAACGTGCCGTCCTTAATTCCCTCACTGGAGCGTGATCAGAAGATGCGCGACTACAAGCGCACTCTGGTAGACACGCTGCTGAGGGCATTCCCAAATGACACAGGGGGCTCTGTGGAAGCACAAGGCGAAGGCGGAGGAGGAGGAAGAGGTCGCCAACGCAGCTGTGGCACCACCAGCACCTTAGAAGGCAGGGTTAGCATGGCCGAAATGTGGAAAAGCTTTGTCAGCGGCCCGCCACAACAAACAGCACCACCAGCTGATAGGCAACGTCTTAGTAGGAGGCAGCATTTCAGCAACATGGTGGAACAGTATCTGTGCACACACCTACACGTACTGACTGATGGGTCTGGCCCATTCAACTTCTGGGTCTCCAAATTGGGCACATGGCCTGAACTTACCCTTTATGCCTTGGAGGTGCTGGCCTGCCCTGCAGCCAGTGTATTGTCTGAACGTGTGTTTAGCACGGCAGGGGGCGTTATCATAGACAAGCGCAGCCGCCTGTCCACAGCCAACATGGACAAGCTAACATTTATTAAAATGAACCAGGCATGGATCCCACAAGACTTGTCTGTACCTTGTGCAGAATAGGCATTTAGACCGGCCTCACACAGCCATCCGTATACTTGTTTCTTTTTAATATGTCTCAATATTTTGGGGGCTACCCCAATTAGAAAAAACAAACAAACAAATAACAGTGTTGGCTACCTTCTCCTCCTCCTCCACCACCGCCACTTCCACCTACACTGCCACGGTCACGGTCTAGTAAACCTCTAGGCTCCTACTCCACATCCACCTCCTCCTCCCATTTTTTTTTTTTTGGTTATTTTAAGTTATTTCCATATCCACATTTGTTTGTAGGGCACTTGTCCTTACCCCCATTTTGCTTCCTTTTGCAGCCCTCTAGCCCTTTCCAGGACTTTTTTACAGCCATTTTTGTGCCCAAAAGTTCGGATCACCATTGACTTCAATGGGGTTCGGGGTCCGGGGTAAAGTTCGGTCAAGTTCAGTACCGTACCCGAGCATTTCCGCGAAGTTCGTCCGAACCAGATGAACCCGAACATCCAGGTGTCCGCTCAACTCTATCCACCACCATGCACGGCACAGATCAAGGCTGTGTCTGTAAAGGAATCCAACCTCAACTGTGTGCAGATAGGGAAGAGCAGCTCTGCTGAAAGCCCTGCCATCAGTGACCCCATCCTCTGCCCTACTGACCCCTGTCCCATGCCCTTCTACCCCATCTTATACCCTGCTGACCCTGTCCTTTTCCCTGCTGACCCCATCCTATGTCTCACTGACTAATGTCCTTTGCCCCCCTGACCCCATCCTATGCCCTGCTGATGCTATCCTTTGCCCCACTGACCCCTGTCCTCTTCTCTACTGACCCCATCCTTTGCTCAGCTGATGCCATCCTATGCCGGCTAACCCCTGTCCTATGCCCCACAGACCCTTGTACACTGCTCAGCTGAACCCATCCTCTGCACTGCTAGCCCTTGTACACTGCCCTGCTGACACCCTGCCCTCTGCCCTACTGACCCCTGTCCTGTGCTTTGCTGACTCATGTACACTACCATGCTGACCTCCCATCCTCTGTCCTGCTGGCCACTTTACACTACCCTACAAACTGCTGACCCTAGCCTCTACCCTGCTGACTTCCCATCCTTTGCCCCCCTGACATTTTTTTTACTGCACCCCCACATCAGACAGGCCGGATTTGGTCCTGGTGTTGAGTAGGACTCCGCAAGCTGCCTGCTCTTATTTTGGACTGATAATTTACCATCTATTGGCAACTACTAATTTACAGGTGCTTGAAATGGGACTGATCTGAGGTGTTCAGGTACAGGAATTGGGGTGGTCGGAGTTGTAGGGGTGCAGTAATTTGGGTGATCTGAGGTGTGAAGTTACAGGAATTATGGATGATCTGAGGTGTAAAGGTGCAGGTTTTGTGCTGATACCCCAAAGTTTAAACTTTGAGTTCTATTATTTTCATATGATATCGTTATTCAAATTTGCTAGTTGCTTGATAGTTGGTAATGGCACTACTATTGCCATTATATGCAGTGTTATATAGGGAAAACAATTATTGGGGGGGGGGTGACACCATGTTTTACCACACCAGGTGACACCACCCCTAGTGACACCACTACTACTCAGAATGTATTGTAACCAGTGGGTCACATAATAGCCTGGTGACTAGCAATTTTTGAGGGAAGACAGCATTAGCAGCCTCCATATTGCTCTCATGACCGGTGTACTTGAAGTTTTAAGATTAGCCTATGATTATGCATCTGATGACACTGGTGGGTTGAGAGAGCCCAACAGAAATTAAGAGGGCATGCAAGGCAATACTGGGGAGCAAATTAACTAAATGCCTTAATTATCCCCATTTCCCCATACAAGTTATTAAGAATACAAAAGTAGCTTGATTAGACAATTAGAAAGAGGTAGAAGTTCAGAAGGAGCCCAGGAACAGGTCAGAAACAACTGCTAAAGAATACAAAAGGAGCTCAGGAGCTTCTCAAAGCGATCTTTAATGAATGCTGAATGTCTCTAAAATCATGCTGCGTTTGTTTATCTGCAAAAGCCTCAAGTGGCAAAGAACATGGAGAACCAGGCCAAAGAACACTTCAAAAAAGCCTGGGCCCAGTTTCTGGATCCTCTTCAGAAAAAGTCTGATAGAAATAGATGTTGCAGATAAAGGGTTGCCATATGTTTGAGAAAGGAGCAGAGTGGCTCCAAAACATATTAGCCACACCCCCTCCTTCCCCAGGTGCTGACATCCTTCCTAGCCACTGGTGTCCAATGTCCTACAGCCCCAGGAGCCTTCTGCGAGTGGAGAAGCGGATCCCTTGGAATCTATACATTGTCATGAGACAGCGTCCATCCTGACCTTTGGGGGGGGGGGGTAATAAGTACTCTTTTTCTATCTAAATGTGAGTTGTAGATTGTTAATTGTTAAACAAGACTATTCAGTGCATTATTTTAAAAGCATCCACCCCTTACAGCAGTGCCTAAAACTTTTGCACAGCACTGTATATATCAAATATTGAAAAAAGATTCTACATTCTCTTTAGGGAAATTATTTTTAAATGGAGTATCTCATGTTAGGGATTATGTGGATTGTTATTACTGACTTGCTTTTGAAGATTTAAGCCCCAGGGCTGTCAACCTTTTTTCAAGTGGGGAATTACTGACCTGGAACATGCATGCAGCCAGTAAAGTGCTGCAATATATTTACATAGCTGTTCCAGGTCCGTGTCATGAAAAAATTTAAAGCAGCCTGTGGGCAACAGTCTGGGAGATAACACTTTCCCAAACCATTAAAGTGCATGTAAACCCTAAGGATACTTTCACACTGGGGTAGGGGGGGTAGTGGTAAAGTGCCGCTATACAGGTGGTAGCGGGGAGCTTCTAACCCCAAAGAAGGGGTTAACAAGGGGTTAAAAGCACCCCCGCTTGGCACTTCCGAGGCGGTGTTCAGCTGCTTTGGAAGTGCCACCCATTGATTACAACGGAGGGGGTGCTGTATACACCGCTCAGCACGCCGCCCAAAAGATGCAGTTTGCAGGACTTTTTTTCTCCTCCTGCAAGCACACCGCCCCGGTGTGACAGCACTCTGGCTTTCACACTGGGAGAATGGGGGGGGTAGTTTTTCATGCGCTGTACAGGCGCTATTTTTAGCACAGCAGCGCCTGAAAAAACGACCCTGTGTGAAAGGAGTCTAAAACTATTTTTCTTGTCCAAAAATATTACTCAATTTTTTTCACAGATACACACTGTTATATGGGATGTACATTAAAAAAAACCTTACACTTAGCAAGAACAGATTGAATGCAGGTACAATAACTTGTCTTAGCTACCAACTGTAGGGCTGTATCTTCCTCAACTTGAGAGAACATTTATGTGTTTGCATCCAATTTAAAAAAATGTTATAAAGGTTAGGGATGGAAGGCACAAAGGCAGGGTTAAGCAGGGAGGAAAAGGGGTAGGAGAGTTAGCAGGATATCTGATTTAGACGAAGTAGCAGCTCAATACCCCAAAACTATTTTTTTAACATGTTTGACATCATAGCTCATTGTATACAGTTTTCCTAAATAAAACATTTTTTTTTAATCTGTTGCAAAAAAAATGTCTTCCCAGAAAATCCAGTCAGTAACAGAACTTAAAGTGGAACTAAACTGTAACTGAACACCACAAACGGAAAATGTTATTTAATTAATTTATAATATTCAACACAAACTCACCCAACCATCCTTGTCTCCATGCTTTATTTTGTTGAGAAATCACTTTGACCCCCCCCCCCCCCCCAGCATTTCTAGCCTGGGTCATTTTGGGTAAGGGCAGATGATTCATGTAGCATTCACTTCCTGTAGTCCATCTGCATCTGCCTTTAGCTCAGGAGGGCATGCTTAGCTCATTAAACCTGTTCACCCCTCCTCCAGATAAATAAGTAAAAAAAAAAAATGTCCATGAAGACTCCTGCGATGTATTATATTATGTTGGCCTAGACCACAAACCAGGAAACAACTGTAAAAAAAAAAAAAAAAAAGTTTAAAACAAGAAAACCATATGCATGCACACATGGTGTAGCAGGTGTGCCCGGGTACACCCTAATCACCATGTGTGGTGCATATTCCCCGTGTTTAGACCCCTAATATTTCCCCATATTAAAAAAATTCTCCTTTTTTTTCTTTCTTCTCCTAAAAAAATGTAAAACATTAATTTAAAAAATACAATTGTATAATTGCCTACAGTCAAGCATGTACTCCTCGTCTGAACCAAACACGTTTATCTTGATCTCATCAGACAGCAGGACTTGGTTCCAGTAATCCATGTCCTTAGTCTGCTTGTCTACAGTAAACTGTTTGCGAGCTTTCTTTTGCATCATCTTTAGAAGAGGCTTCCTTCTGGGACGACAGCCATGCACACCAATTTGATGCAGTGTGCGGCGTATGGTCTGAGATCTGACAGGCTGACTCCCCACCCCTTCAGCCACTGCAGCAATGCTGGCGGCACTCATACATCTATTTCCTAAAGACAACCTCTGGATATGACACTGAAAATGTGCACTCAAATTCTTTGGTTGACCATGGTGAGGCCTGTTCTGAGTGGAACCTGCCCTGTTAAACCACTTGGTCTTGTGCACCATGCTGCAGCTCAGTTCCAGGGTCTTGGCAATCTTCTTATAGCCTAGGACATCTTTATGTAGAGCCACAATTCTTTTTTTCGGATGGTGTTTGCCATGAGGTGCCATGTTGAACTTCCAGTGACCAGTATAATAGTGAGAGCGATAACACCAAGTTTAACACACCTGCTCCCCATTCACACCTGAGACCTTGTAACATTAACGAGTCACATGATACCGGGAGGGAAAATGGCTAATTGGGCCCAATTTGGACATTTTCACTTAGGGGTATACTCACTTTTGTTGCCAGCAGTTTAGACATTAATGGCTGTGTGTTGAGTTATTTTAAGGGGGCAGCAAATTTACACTGTTATACAAGCCGTACACTCACTACTTTACATTGTAGCAAACTGTCATTTCTTCAGTGTTGTCACATGAAAAGATGTAATAAAATATTTACAAAAATATGAGGGGTGTACTCACTTTTGTAAGATACTGTGTATATATACAGTCAGGTCCATAAATATTGGGTCATCAACACAATTCTAATCTTTTTGGCTCTATACACCACCACAATGGATTTGAAATGAAAAAAACAAGATGTGCTTTAACTGCAGACTTTCAGCTTTAATTTAATTTTTAAGGGACCAAAAGTAATAGGACAGATTAACAATCATAAATCAAACTTTCACTTTTTAATACTTGGTTGCAAATCATTTGCAGTCAATTACAGCCTGAAGTCTGGAACCCATAGACATCAGCAGACGCTGGGTTTCATCCCTGGTGATGCTCTGCCAGGCCTCTACTGCAACTGTCTTCAGTTCCTGCTTGTTCTTAGGGAATTTTCCCTTCAGTTTTGTCTTCAGCAAGTGAAATGCATGCTCAATCGGATTCAGGTCAGGTGATTGACTTGGCCATTGCATAACATTCCACTTCTTTCCCTTAAAAAACTCTTTGGTTGCTTTTGCAGTATTCTTCGGGTCATTGTCCATCTGCACTGTTAAGCGCCGTCCAATGAGTTCTGAAGCATTTGGCTGAATATGAGCAGATAATATTGCCCGAAACACTTCAAAGTTCATCCTGCTGCTTTTGTCAGCAGTCACATCATCAATAAATACAAGAGAACTAGTTCCATTGGCAGCCATATATGCCCACGCCATGACACTACCACCACAATGCTTCACTGGTGAGGTGGTATGCTTTGGATCACGAGCAGTTCCTTTCCTTCTCCATACACTTCTCTTCCCATAACTCTGGTACAAGTTGATCTTGGTCTCATCTGTCCATAGGATGATGTTCCAAAACCATGAAGGCTTTTTTAGATGTTGTTTGGCAAACTCTAATCTGGCCTTCCTGCTTTTGAGGCTCACCAATGGTTTACATCTTGTGGTGAACCCTCTGTATGCACTCTGGTGAAGTCTTCTCTTGATTGTTGACTTTGATACACATACACCTACCTCCTGGAGAGTGTTATTGATCTGGCCAACTGTTGTGAAGGGTGTTTTCTTCACCAGGGAAAGAATTCTTCAGCCATCCACCACAGTTGTTTTCCGTGGTCTTCCAGGTCTTTTGGTGTTGCTGAGCTCAATGGTGCGTTCTTTCTTTTTAAGGATGTTCCAAACAGTTGATTTGGCCACACCTAATGTTTTTGCTATTTCTCGGGTGGATTTGTTTTGTTTTTTTCAGCCTAATGATGGCTTGCGTCACTGATAGTGACAGCTCTTTGGATCTCATGTTGAGAGTTGACAGAAACAAATTCCAAATGCAAATAGCACACTTGAAATGAACTCTGGACCTTTTATCTGCTCCTTGTAAATGGGATAATGAGGGAATAACATACACCTGGCCATGGAACAGCTGAGCAGCCAATTGTCCCATTACGTTTGGTACCTTAAAAAGTGGGAGGCACATATAAAAACGGTTGCAATTCCTACACCATTCACCTGATTTGGATGTAAATACCCTCAAATTAAAGCTGAAAGTCTGCAGTTAAAGCCCATCTTGTTCGTTTCATTTCAAATCCATTGTGGTGGTGTATAGAGCCAAAAAAGTGTAGAATTGTGTCGATGTCCCAGTATTTATGGACCTGACTGTATATCTTTCTTTTGTTTGCACAGGGTTACTCCAAAGTGAATTTCACCCTGCTATCTGGCCTGCTGCTTGCTCATGTAGAAGGTACCTGGATCCCTTGTGGGGGTGTACAGGCTTAGCCCTCTGGTTGCCTCCGCTGTGGAGGCGCTTCGTTTTGGCATTGGGGAAATCTTTTCCAACTGATCTGCTCTGCTGCCCATGTGCTGCGAGCAGTGTACTTTTAGCCAATAAAGCTTTTTAGAATAATTATTTTTTGACATTCCTGTAGCAATACGGTGAGTATAATCCCCTCCTAAAATGAAGTCTATGCATATCCCATGTGGCAATGATGAATGTTTTTTCATTATGTATGTCTCTCTTTTACAGAATTATACTTGATGCTTGTTGTATAGCCGGCACCTCTGATGAAGGCTGTTTTTGAAATGCATTAGAGTCATTATCTTTTATCACGCACAAAAGTGTTTCTATTCTACTCTTCTTATGTCTTTTATTGTTGTATATTATATGAACTATTTTTATCAATTGTACCAATAGAACTATATACTTCTTATCCATATATGACCATTTTTGTGCCTTCAAAATCCTACCCTAGAGGGTTTTCCTTTTGCCAATTGTAATAAGGATGATGGTGCACATACAGTATATCTATAGGCTTGATGGTGACTAGACTATTGATTACCATTCTAATGTTTTTTGATACATAGTTTTTCCCATGTTTTTTTTTTTTTTTTTCCAATAAGAGTTTTATTAGAAATACTGGGTTACAAAGGTGGTACAGAGTTATGAAATATCGCCGGTAGGTAGCGTCTTACATCGGTACCTTATATCTTAGGATCCAACAATAACTGAAGATAATGATACAGTAGGTAAATAGGATCAAACAAGACTTTAGGAGAGAGAAACGGTATACTTATGGTCGACTAACAAGATAACAAATATATCACTTATTATTTCCCATGTTTTTTATATTTTGTTCTTCCTCTATAATGCAAGCAGAATGGACCCATTGGATGGTCAAACCCTGTTATTCTAATCTTTGGATGTACCAGTGTTGCCAACCTCCTGCAGCGTTTTTTACTGGCAAAGCATGACAAATTTACTGGCTGAGCACTATTTTTACTGGCAACTTAAAAAATAATAGAACTCCTATCAAAGACTAAGACAATTGATATGTAAACACAAAATGGGTACACTGGCAATACCTATAGCAAGTAATTTGCATGGTTTTCACTTAAAAATTCAGCACAGCGTGACAAATTATCAGACCCTGATATTTATAGACCATTGTAAAAATCACGGATTTTGACAAACTGTCAGTAAATTTACTGGCGGTTGGCAACCCTGGGGTGTACCTACGTTACTATGTGTGTAGCGTGAAGTAATGCTTATATTGTCGCTATGTTTGAATTTTCCTTTTTATTACTTAGAAAGAAAAAATTAATAAGAATGATTAAAACAGAGTTGTCAAGTCAAATCAAGTACTGTTACTGACATAATTTCCAACTGCAAGAAAACGTAATACAGTATTTGGTGGTGTTGCAAAGGTATATACAGCTGAACTGCGGCAATAAACAAAGGGGCTGCACACTGCCCATAGAGCTTTGCAATGGAATTGCTTATTGCAGTCAGGGCTGTCTTTAATATTGATTGGACCCTGGGCAAACATTTTCTTGGGCCCCCCATGTATCTTTGCTCTCCATCTGCTCGGAGGCATATAATAAATAACAGCTAGCCTCAAAGTCAGTTTACTGAATCAGATCAGGTAGCCATTGTAATTGGCCGCCAGAGGTTACAGCATATCATTACCACTTACTGACTGGTTGTTAGAGGTTACAGCACACATTACAGATCACCGATTAGTTGCTAGCGGTTACAGCACATGATTTATGCTTGTTGATTAGTTGCTAGAGGTTACTGTACATCAATACTGCTCACTGATTGGTTGCTATAGCTTACTGCACATCATTACTGCTCACTGATTGGTTGCTAGAAGTTACAGCACATCATCTCCTCACTGCCTGCACACTATGGACTGGGGAAGTGAGGGGATTTATCAATAAACAGAAAACTCTTAGGGATCCTAGAACTCCTGGCATCAGTGGCAGTGCTGGGGGAAGGGAAGGATTAACGGCAATGCTGGTTTTTTTTACAGACTACTAATATAAAGAGGAGTTTCAACACTGGCCACCAATGTAGTAGGGGTTTACACTTACCACTAATATAATGGGGATTTAAACTGACCACTAATGTAATAGAAGCATTCACAGCAACCACCAATGTAAGGAGGGATTTACACAGACTACTAATGTAAGGGGGACCTTCCCACTGGCCACTAGTGTGAGTGAAAGGATTCTACTCGAAGCCCCAATGTAATGAGAAGATTTACACTGACCATTAATGTAATTGAGACATTTAACCTGCGTTCACATTTGTGTGTGTCGGGAACGGAAAATTGCTTTTCTGACTCCACAGAAATGTGCTGCCCTTTAGCAGATACGCAGCAGTACCATCAATTGTTAATGACACCCTCACACATCTGCTGATGTGCTGTGGCACCGTGTGATTTCTAGCACATAGAGCAGCCCATTGAAATGAATGGTCTGCCCTACACGCGACCTAAATCTTTATCCACCCTGTCAGTAGACCTTTGCATCCTAAAACCCCTGCCAACCTCTGCACCCCAAACCTCCCCCATTCTCTGCACTGCAACCCCCCCCCCCCC